>JAWZYV010012595.1:0-187294 GCA_038373885.1 Cheiracanthium punctorium | reverse complement strand
TGAAATGTGGCGGTAGACGTTCTACCGGGCGGCTGGTGGGTCCTCATTTTTATAATAATATTTTTTATTTCAGGTTTAATTCATAAAGTACAATTTGTTTAAAAATGTAACGAAGTCCCTTATTTTTCATGAGAGAATGCATCACAGTCTGAAAATTTTTCCAAGTCCCCTTATTTGAAAAATATCTTAATGTCTGAAAAAATTACAAGTCCCCTTATTTGAAAAATTTGTTAAAGTCTGAAAAAATTACAAGTCTCCTTATTTCAAAAATATCTTAAAGTCTGAAAAAATTACAAGTCCCCTTATTTGAAAAATATCTTAATGTCTGAAAAAATTTCAAGTCCCCTTATTTGAAAAAAAGGAAAAAAATTCTTATCAACCCTTCGAACTTCCGGTCTTAGCATCCGCTCCCCACATCCGGTCCGACCACGCCCCCCTTCCCCGCTCAGCCTAGGGACAACATCCGAACGGCGTACCGGCGATTTAACATGGTACCGGCTGAGCAGAACTCTCCTTTCTTCCCTACTCACATATACATATGCAACATTTTCTATGTTATTATACTATTAACTTTGTTCAAAAAGGTTTTCTTAAAATAGGAAAATAGAAGGTTTGCACTTAAATAAATGTGTTCAACAACCAGTTAGGAACTATAGTAAAATAATATTTTTGTTAAAAATTGTCTGCTATCGTCAGTCGGATATCAGCGTTTCAGAGTTGGATTTCCAATATGAACTTTCTGAAGAAAAATTATGCTAATGTTCACTTTTAATAATTTCTTTAAAGGCAATGCATTTATACTTACTCAAATCGCTTTATTCGGTTAGCTTTTTTCAGAATTGGTATATTTATTAAAGAGTTTGCAATGAAAAATTACATTTAGCGAGTTGGAAACATGATCAATAGCAAAGATTTAATACCATCCATTTCGGTTATCTATACATGATTATTAAATTATTCTGAATTTAATTTAATAATGGTGAGAAATAAATATATTGTCAGAAGAAAGAAAACTATTTTCAAATCAAAAGGTTTCGCTAACGATTTCCATCATGTTTCTAAAAGAAAGTTGAAATAAACAAATAAAGCGATTACAAAATTATAATAATAACATTTTCCCTTTTAGTCAATAAATGTGCTACTGCTTTAAAAAGGCTATTTTACCATTTTTTTTCGTAATTAAACACTTTGAATTATCCCTCCGTTAAAGGTATTTGCTCATTATTCCTTATCTCCAGCGGAACAAACCGGACTCATTTCTAGACCCCTTCTTTTCAAGGAGCAGGCCCGGTGAGTAGAATAGAGAAGGCCCTGTCTGGGCCCAGATCTGCGGGCCCTCGCACGGTGATCTACACGACCGTACGGGAAAATTTCGGCAATCGGTAGCTATTGGCGAAATTTTGCGCTTAGGAGGAAATCATAGTTTATTTGCGTGATCGTATTTTTGCAGTGCAGTCAGATATTTTTCTGTTTTGTTTTCTTGATTTACGAAAAGGGATGTAAAAATGTATTTTTTATATATGTTGATATTTATTTTAAAATAAATAAATAATCTAAAAAATTATGAACAGGCAACTATAAAGAACATAAATATTAAATATTTAAATGTGGCTTTTTGTTTAGTAATGAAGTAAACTTTTCAATTTAACATAACTAGGTAAAAAATAGCAAAAGTTGTATAGTAAATTCGATATTTATTTGTCATTTGAGAAATTTTAAATACTTACGCTGTGTGCACGGGGGTATAGGTTGTTCTATATGTATATATATTTTCGCGATTTTAATTGGCACTATTTTTGTCTTGGGCCCTACCACTGAAACGGGTCTTAAGCCGCCACTGATAGCGGGATTACGGAGAGCAAAAATTAGGAGTTTAGGCGGCTTTTTTATCAATATCTTCTAAACTAATTCGAATTTCGAAATTTAAATTAGCGGAAGACCTTCCTCGGAATTTTCCGAATCCGTGGACACCTTGATCGAAACTCTACTCCCAGCCGTTTCGGAGGAGATGATGCTACCGACAGACGCGCACAGATTTTAATAGTAGAGACAGTCAATGGTGTAATTTGATTGCGTTAAAAACTGTTTAGACATTGCATTATACCTCAAAAGAACATAATAAGTTTGGAATGATTCATGAGAAGGCTGTGGAGAGAAAAAAAAACCAAGAAAGATAAATCATGCCAAACGCATGGATTATAAAACACTTATATCGATTATAAAACGCAACAGTATTCTTGAGCCAAATTTGGCGATTTATTCTCCTTAAATCTGGCGAGATTTTAGAGATACTGTTATAAACATTTTTATACCTATTGTACTGTGCTTGAAATAGATTAATATCTCTCAACTGCTATTGATCGTAATGTATTGGAATTCTTTTGAGTGTTCCTGTAAAAGAACTATTTATTTCACAGACACTATCTTCAATGGGTAACATTATTTTATGAGCCTTAAAATAAAGTCAACTTTGCTTTTGTTGAAAAAACCAAATATCTCTAAAATACGCTTTTAAGAATGACTGACCATAGAGCGTGATGTATTGGATGATTTTTCTTTTTGGCTCCTGAGAAAGAACTATAAATTCTACATACACCATTTTCAATACGGTACATGGCACTGTACATAGAAAAAAAAAAGTATATAATTTTCGCACTAAACGGTGTATTTTTACAGCAGTTAGAACACGGACCTGTGGACAGAAGATTGGACAGAAAAATCGAAATCATAAACACCTCTCAATCTTGCCGGAAAGATGAGAGGTGACTGACTGATTGAGAGATGACTGATTTAAAAATCGCCATTTTTGCATCAAATATGATCTGGCAAAAGTCTATCGCTCCAAACAGGTTGAAAGTGAAAAATAATTCACTGATTATAGTAATGCTGGTTACGTTCTGCTTGGATATTCACCATCCCTTATCGAGTAGAACTATTTAGCGGTGTTCACTATGCCATTATAGCAGATTCAATACAGCTTGGATATTTGCCAGCACGGAGAGATGAAGTGTTTCGTGGTGCTACATATGCCAATCTGCAAAAGATTATGTATACAAATATATTGAGAACTGTTTACATGGCAACCTTACTAGGAAATTATTATCCATTATACGCCATGTATAAATCGCAAAATAAAAGTCGCCATTGGTGGAATGATACCTTAGTGTTCCGTAGTCTTTAGCGAACAAAACATATAAAATACTGTTTTTTTGCCATCTTAAATTAACTACGCATACGTAAGTCACTAAATTACGAAAAGCAACCATTTGTGCCAACTATGCAAGGTGTTCAATAGGTTTTACATACTTAAAAATATTGTGAAGTTCAAATTTTTATGTTCCAAGGAACATGCAAGAACCGAGCAATGTGTAGCTCGCAGATTCTACCTGATCCAATCTACGGGGTTTAACAGTAAAGATTATGCCCTTTTACGAGTAAGCCTTAATAGGGGCCGACTGAAACGTTCGAAAAGCGAGCGTAGTGAGTCTAGGAACCTTGACCCCTAGTTGATAAAATAATTATAGTCGAAGATTTATCTGATGTAATATATAAAGATGTTTATATATACGGAATTTTCCATTCGTAAAATCCTTCTTATACATGTTTCATGAATAAAATTTTTCTTTTAGATGGAAAAAAAAAATATGCCTTCATGGTTTCTCTCTATTCCAAAAAACAAGTAACGGCCGCTGTCAAGAGCTTGTTCGGCTATCTCCTCCTAAACCGTGGGGATTTGGGTTTCGACTAAGCTGACTTAAATTTCGAAAATTGAATTATTTTACAAGATATTAAGTAAGAACTGAAAAAGTAAACATAATGGTTGCCAGATTTGGCATAAAGTCATTCATTCCTTTGCAACAAAGCAATTACAAGAATGTAGAATCGCGTGAAATTGACAAACATGAAGTAGAATTACACCCATTTAACGCCAAATTGAAAAGTATATGAAATAAATAACTCAAAGTGTGTTACACAGAGTTGACAATTTTCAAATGGTAAGTTCGTTTAGACAACAGGAGTTTAAAATTAGCGATTATTCGTTTTACCAGAACAGAATAAATAATTGTAACTGATTTTAAAAGAGGCATCTTGGTATTAGGTATGATCTGGCGAAATGGTATCCTTTCAAGCAGGGTGAATCTAAACCGCGTGTTCCAAAATTTTAGAACCCAGTATCTTGAAAATGAAAAATAATTAAAATGCAGATTATTTTAAAGCCGGTTCGGTCCAGCTGGAGTATTTGCTACCCGTAGAAATATGTGGTTGCGTTAACTATGCCATTACAGCAGTTCTAGTATACTTAGGATATTTGCCAGTGCGGCGAGATGATATAATTCGTGGTGCTAAATATTAGAGATGAGACGGGCTCAGCCCGAGCCCGAAAGCCCGAGCCCGAGCCCGGGCCCGACTCGGGCTGGGGCTCTGTAATTCACGATTGCGTTCGGGCTCGGGCGGGGTCGGGCTCGTGAAAAATTTCTCCTTTGTTGAACATACTCCTTGAAACAGATTTTTAAAAGTGATTCATGGGATAAATAGACGTACTTATTTCAAAAAATAGCGGCACGGGGGACTAGAAGGTGTGTGAAGCTCCAAAATTTATTGTATCCTATTAATGAAGTAGTTAATTTTATTTGTCTTTAGCTGACATTTCGGGCTCGGGCTCCAACTTTAATAATATTGCTCGGGCTCGGGCGGGCTCGGATTAAAAGTCTTCGGGCTCGGGCTTCAAAAAATGAGCCCGAACTCATCTCTACTAAATATGCGAAAGATTATGTGTATGAAAATTTGGATAGCGGTTTTCCGGAAACCTTACATGAGCAGTAATTATAGGATGTGAGCACGCGCAAATAGCCAAATAATGAAAAGTCGACATTGGTGTCAAGCTATCCTAGCTGTTCTGCAGTTTTTATCAAAGAAAACATATGAAATACTGTTTTCATAGAGCTAATTATTAACTATACATATACACAAGCCTCCAAATTATAAAAAATCACCATAATTAGCTAATATGCAAGATATTCCATGGGTTTCATTTAAATAAAAATAGAGCGAAGTTTAATTTTTTATGTTCCAAGGAACATGCAAGAACCAAGGAATGTGTAGCTCGGTAACATTCTATCTGATCCAACCTTTGGGTTTTGTTTGTTGAAATTATGCCTTTTCTACCCAATAAGCCTTATTAGGGGCAAAATGCCTCATACGAAAGGCGCGCGTAGGGAAATTCTGAAAAGGAAAAAACATCGAAGGGTCGTTTTCGTGCTCACGTGCAGTCCTTATCTATTGGGTGCAACCCTGCAATACCACTTAAAAAATGCTCCTACCTCAATGCAGGAAACAGTTTCCAAACTTTCTGAATCTTTTTACATTGATAACTGTGTTACTAGTGTTGATAATGAGGGGCAACTCAGTAAATTTATAAGAGAATCGATATATATCTTAAGCCAGGCCAAATTTGATCTTAGAGGGTGGGAACAAAGTCATTCACATAACACCTTAGAAAACAAAATTGTCCCAGTATTAGGCTTACAGTGGTTATTGCCCTCAGATTTTCTTTCTGTGGATTTGAGCGAAATTTATGAAGATAACGAACCTATTACAAAAAGAAAAATATTATCGGATGTCCACAAAATATTTGATCCCGTCGGTTATACGTGTCCTGTAACTTTGTTCCCGAAATTGCTCCTACAGGATTTATGTAAACAGAAAATAACTTGGGACCATGAACTACCACCTTCGATTTCTAAAAAATTTCATAAATGGAAAAGGCAGTTAAGTGTTCTTAAAAATATTGCAATACCCAGGTGTTTAATTGATGATCCAGATAGTATCAGTAATTTAAGCTTACATGTTTTCAATGACGCGTGCCAATCTGCTTATGCAACTTGCATATTTTTGCGAAGCGAAAATGAAAATTCCACATCATGTCAACTTATTCAGGCGAGATGTCGAGTAGCTGCACTGAAGTGCATTACAATTCCTAGATTGGAGCTTCTTGCTTGTACGATTGGCACATGACTATCCAAAACAGATAAATCTGACTTAAAATTTTGAAAATACTCCAACATTCTTCTGGACAGATTCCAGTAACGTCTTATATTGGATAAAGGGGAGCGAAATTTGGTCTCCCTTTGTATATAATCGCGTTAAAGAAATTCGATCGCTTAGTAACCCTGAAAATTGGTACCACGTACCCGGAACTCTGAATCCAGCCGATTTACCCTCCAGAGGCTGTTCAGCGGAATCCCTTAAGCAATCCCGCTGGTGGGAGGGTCTAGATTGGCTGAAGAATACGCAAGAATTTTGGCCTAAAGACAATTTTAATCCCGATTATCTTATCTTATATAATAAAATCCGAGAGTAAACATTGTATGTAGCTATGTATGTAGGTAGGCAAGTTTGTGGCCACGGATCTTCTTGCGCGCGTCTCTGGATCGCATTGCGCCGAGACGGTTGGTCACAGACCCACCGAATTTTGCCTACGGCTTCACTAGGACAGATCCTAACGCGCCTCGGAGCGATTTTTTCAAAATTCGAATTAGAAAATGTTTTATTTTATGTTTAGTCCGATTTTTAGCGATTTTTCTCGCTTAATGCGTAATAACGCCGGTAGTTGCACTCACAGTAAAACGAAATTTACATCATCGGATAGAGGAGAAAATTTTCTTTTAAAAATTTTTTGTTCGGATTGTGTAACATAGTTTGCAGATTTTTGGGAATTTTTCAAATAAAATTAAATTTGACGCTGACTTTCGTAAAATATTTTTAAAACTGCTGCATCTTGAATTCTATAAGTCATAACTTTTATATATTTTGTCAAACGACGGAGCATACATTTCGCCCTCTTTTAAAAGAAAAACCAGAGGAAAATATAAATTAGGAGATTTTTTACGAAATTTTATGTAAGGAAGGATTTTGAATTCAAAAGTAGCTGCTTATAAAAATTTCGGTATGATATCTTGCGGTTTGGTTGTCTTGGTGACAGCAACAATGATTAAAATTGCCAGTTGAAAAAAAAAATACTTTAAAATAACTGGGTTTTCGCATGCGTCATTTTGATGTCACGAGTTTAAAACCCCTTTCGAAACTCAATCATAGTAACGGAGTCACAAGCAAAACATACGGCACGTACGAAATAATTCCACATTTTATTTTACGTTGCCAGAAAAAGAATTGAATGCTGTTTTTTCACGAGTGAATTATCCAGCATTATTTTCAATTGAGATTTTAAACGGGACACGTTTTCGAATCGCAAGAAATATTTTGCGGTGCTAAACAGTGCCTGATTATGGCAAAAAGGGACCCCGGGCAGTAATGAATTTGGCCTCCATCTATGAAATTTGTTTTATTTTTCATAAAATATGTTTATGAAAAAGAATATTTCAGAACAACATTTGAAATTGGGGGCCATTTCGAGCCGGAGGCACTGGGCAGAGTCCCGATTTGCCCGTGAGATACTAGGGCCCTGGTGCTAAATACTCCAATCTGACAAGAATTATGCGTAAAAATTTACGGAAAGCTCATTTAGTGGCAAACATAAAGTAAAATGAATATCGTTTATGCTAATGCGTAAATTGCAAAGAATCACCAAAGAGTAAAAGACTACATTCGGGGAAAATATCTAAACCGTTTCTTTAAATTAAGCATTAACGGTTGCAAAACGAAAATATATTGTACTGGTATCAGTAAAAGATAGTATAAGTAATAGTAAGTAGATATGCTAAGGAATATTGATCAAAGCACAATATGCCGCATTAATAAATATTTCGTGATACTAAGCCTTCTATTCATTCTTCAACAACCGTCTTACATCACAGCTAACAAAATATTAAGTAATTCTACGTCGCGTTAATATATCCCGGGGTAGTTTCAACAAAAAAGAATCTAACAGAACTTTCTTATTTCTTGGAAATTCTGTTTTGTCCACATTTTAGGAAAATGTTCTCCTCTTGCCTTGCGAAGAACGGCTACACAACTATTTAATTATAAAATAAAACGGTTCTCCACATCATGTAGTATCTAAGGTATTAATGGCATAGCTTAAATCTAAAAAAGAGTATCATGCAGAAATGAGACATTTTGAAAATTAGGAATTTTCACTACAAACCGTCACGCTTTTCTTTTTCTGATAGCGAATGACACCGGCATAGTTTTTTGGTCATAATATTAACAATGATCTCAGGTCAGTACTTATACTTACTTTACGAATAATTAATGAGTAACTTTACGCCAAGAGTCAAATCATTTTTCTTATTTTTAGATCCCAAATCACTGAAATCAATTCGAACTATTCATGTAAGAAAAAGTTTCGTTCCCTACCGTGCGGAGAACGGGCACGCAGCTAGTATATAATAAAATCTGAGAGTAAACATTGTATGTAGCTATGTAGGTAGGTAAGTTTGTGACCACCGATCTTCTTGCGCGCGTCTCTCGATCGCAGACCTACCGAATTTTGCATACGGCTTAATTAGGACAGATCCTAACATGCCTCGGAGCGATTTTTTCGAAATTCGAAATAGAAAATGTTTTATTTTATGTTTTGTCCGATTTTTAGCGATTTTTCTCGCTTAATACGTAATAACGCCGATAATTACACTCGCAAGAAAACGAAATTTACATCATCGGATACAGGAGAAAATTTTCTTTTAAAAATTGTTTGTTCGAACTGCGTAACATAATTTTCAGATTTTTGGGAATTTTTCAAATAAAATTAAATTTGACGCTGACTTTCGTAAAATATTTTTTAAATTGCTGCATCTTGAATTCTATCCTTCGTAACTTTTTTATATTTTGCCAAATGACGGAGCATACATTTCGGCCTCTTTTAAAAGAAAAACCAGAGGAAAATATAAATTAGGAGATTTTTTACGAATTTTTAAGTAAAGAAGGATTTTCATTTCAATCGCAGCAGCTTAAAATTTTCCGTATGATATCTTGCGGTTTGGTTGTCTTGGAGGCAGTGACGATGATTAAAATTGCCAGTTGAAAAAAAATAAAATAAAGTTATTTAAAAATAACCGATTTTTCACATGTGAAATGTGCGCCACTTTGACGTCACGAGTTTAAAACCCCTTTCGAAACTCAATCGCAGAATAACGGACTCACAAGCAAAAACATACGCCGCGCATGTGAAATAATTCTATATTTTACTTTACGTTGCCAGAAAAATAATTGAATGCTGTTTTTTCACAAGTGAATTATCCAGCATTTTTTTCAATTGAGATTTTAAACGGTTCACGTTTTCGAATAGCAGGAAATATATTGCGGTGTTAAACAGGGCCAGATTATGACCAACAGGGAGCCCCGGGCATTGTTGAATTTGGGGCCCCCGTCTATAAAATTTGTTTTATTTTTCTCATTCATAATTTTTTTTTATAAAAAAGAACAACATTTGAATTTGGGGGCCATTTCGAGCCGGGGACACCTGGGCAAAGTCCCGATTTGCCCGTGCGGTAATAGGGCCCTGGTGCTAAATACGCCAATCTGACAAGAATTATGCGTAAAAATTCATGGAGAGCTGATTTAGTGGCAACCATAAAGGGAAATGATTATCGTTTATGCTAATGCATAAATTGCAAAGAATCACCAAAGTGTAATAGACTACACTCGTGGCAAATATCTAGACCGTTTCTTTAAATTAAGCATTAACGGTTGCAAAACAAAAATATATTGTATAGAAAACTGTATGGGTATCAGAAGTATGGGTATCAGAAAAAGATAGTATAAGTAATAGTAATTAGATATGATAAGGCAATATTGATCAAAGCACAATATACCGCATTAATAAAAATTTCGTGAAACTGTCTTCTATTCATTTTTCAACAGCCATATTACATCACAGCTAACAAAATATTAAGTAATTCTACGTCGCGTTAATATATCCCGCGGCAGTTTCAACAGAAAAGACTGTAACACAACTTTTTTCTTGGAGATTCTGTTTTGTCACAAGTAGTTATGATCGCATTTCAGGAAAATGTTCTCTTCTTGCCTTGCGAAGAGCGGATGCACTATTTAATTATAAAATAAAACGGTTCTCCACAGCAAGTAGTATCTAAGTTATTAATAGCATAACTTAAATCTAAAAAAGAGTATGATGCAGAAATGAGACATTTTGAAAATTAGGAATTTTACTGCAAACCGTCACGCTTTTCTTTTCTGATCGCGAATGACACCGACATAGTTTTTTGCCTCATAATATTAACAATGGTCTCAGGTCAGTACTTAAACTAACTTTACGAATAATTAATGAGTAACTTTACCCCAAGAGTCAAATCATTCTGCTTATTTTTAGATTCCACATCACTGGAATCAATTCGAACTATGCATGTAAGAAAAAGTTTCGTTCCCTACCGTGCGGAGAACGGGCACGCAGCTAGTGAAATAATAAATTCTGAAAGAAGAAAGAAGAAAGACTGTTATCACCTCAATAAATGTCTGTCCATCAGCGATTGATTTATATGAAAATAATCATCATACTGGAAAATGATAAAAGTAACCGCGTGGATTTACAGATTCTTTGCAAATATTAAGAATCCCCGAAATGATCGAAACTTAGAAAAAGGGTTAAAACTCGAAGAAATAAAGAATGCCGAACACGTTGTATTGAAATATGCACAGAAGTTCTTATCAAATGAATCTAAATCCTTGTTAGACACTTTTGTTGACAAACAAGGACTGATTCGAATAAAAACAAGAATAACTTCACGAAAAGTCTTAGATGCATTTAAATATCCCATTGTGTTACCACACATCAATGAGTGATATTGTGTTGACCACAATATCACTCATTGCCTCATATTCGACAAACACGGCGAACTGAATCATGCAGGAACTCAGACTGTAATGTCTGTGCTAAGAGAAGAGTTTTGGATCATCCAGAGTAGAAAAACTGTTCAACGAATAGTCAAAAAGTGTGTAAAATGCAAACGTTTTACAGATCAACGTATTGAAGTCTCAACTGCCCCGCTTCCTGAAGAACGTGTCATAGACGCATTAGTTTTTGAAATTATAGGAACTGATTTGTGCGGTCCTCTCTTTTTAAAGGGTAGAGCAAGTGTTGGGTTGCACTCTTCACCTGCGCTGTGTTTCGCGCAATTCACGTTGAGATTGTTACTTCTCACTCTGCGGAGAGTTTCCTCTTAGCCTTCAGAAGATTTATTGCCCGTAGGGGAAGACCAGCTGTAGTATTTTCAGACAATCAAAAATGAATCAACTGGCTTTTGGGCAGAATCGAAGAGCTTTACCCTGGAAAAGACGGCAAATTTCGTGTGGCAAAAGTTAAAACCAAATCCGGTTTCCTTGTAAGGCCACTTAAAAGACTTTATTCTATAGAAGTAGATGATAGACTAACATATCCCTTTTTAGTAGATAGATCTTCTGTTCCACTAGATGATTTCGCAGCTGATGGTCCGGTGCCCATGGAGAAGCCTCTTGATCCTGCTAACCCTGACAGCCTTTCAGCTGATGGTCCAGTGCCCATGGAGAAGCCTCCTGATTCTGCTAACCATGACAGCCTTTCAGCTGATGGTTCGGTGTCCGTTTCCAAGCCTCCTGTTGCTCCTCCTGACTGTCCCGAGGTTGCTGAACCTGCACAGGACCCCGAGGGTTCCAGTCCTGTTGATCCAGTTTAACGTAAGCTGAGGAAGCCACGGCGGCTTTAGTGTTTGAGCTTCGTGAGAAAATCCCTGAAGCTCAAAGGTGGGAGAGTGTCACAGGCACCCCACGTATGCCGAACTGTACAAAGACTTAACTTTATAGACTCTCTTACTTTATTAATATTTGTAACTCACACCAGATGTCCCTGCCTACGCGCAGGAGGTGTTTATTTTTTACCTTTTGCCTTTCGGCAACGTTCACGGATTTATAGTTGATGGCGCTCTCGATATCGGCGATATCGGGATATATCCCCCCCCCCCTGAAATTTTTGGATTAGTGATGAAATTCCATCTATTTATACACATATAAGTTCATATCGCACCCCGAAAAATTTTCCTGGCTACGCGCCTGTAACCAAGATTAATATTGCCATATGTCATTATTTCGTTGTGTTCCAAATTAAATTAAGAATTCTTAATACAGCTCCTCCTCTGGCAGTCCCTGAAGGTAAGTGACTTACCTATTTTTTAATCTGCTTTCGAAACAATTTACATGGAACAAAATAGCAAACTTTGAATCTTTAGCGCGTGGAAAATTAATTTTAAGCTGCTAACCGTTAAAAGAAAAGAATTCTCGCTCTCTGTGTTTATCCGATACCGCCATGTTGTATAAAAGAATATTTATATTCTTAACTTACCAGCAAGTTTTAGAAGTCTTTATAATTTTGGTTTGTTTGTCTGCTCTGTTGTCCACCCGTCCAGTATTTTAACTGCTGTAAATATACACCGATTTGTGTGAAATTTATGTTTTTTCTATATACAGAACCATGTACCTTATTGAAAGTGGTGTAAGTAGCTTTTATAGTTCTTTTACAGGAGAAAAAAAATCCAGTACATCGCATTCTATGGGCAGTCATTCTTGAAAACGTATTTTAGAGATATTCGGTTTTTTGAAAGAAAACAATGATGGCATACATAATACTAAGGCTCTCAAAATAATACTCTCCATGGAGAATAGTGTCTGTATTATTAATAGTTCTACAAGGAGCACTAAAAATAATTCCAATACATTACAGTCTATGGCATTTGAGAGATACTAATGCATTTCTAGCACAAGACAATTAGTATAAAATTTTTATATTCTTTAGTTAAACGTTGGGAAAAAAATTAAAGATTTTTTACACGGTCTCATAAAATTGCATTTATAGTGATAATATAACATTATCTTATCTACAAAACTTCTCCAGTTTTAATGAAAATGCATCGCCAAATTTGTCGCAGAAACATTTTTGTGTTGGAAAGGGTTTTATAATCTATGCGTTTGGCATGATTTATCTTTCTTGTTTCTGAAATAAATTAAAAATCTATGAAAAACTTTTTTTTTTGTTTTCAAAACTGGTAGAACTGTTTTTATTTTAATTAAAAGTACATCGATACGTTTCGTTGCCGTCTGTGAGTTTGAAACCGTCTCTTCAATTGATCTTTACTAGAGAATGCTTTATGACATGTCACAAACAGAAATATTTTTCCTTGTGTGAACATGGAGATGTGCTTTCAGTGTTTTTTTCTGAGTAAATGCTTTCTTACATATGTCGCAGATATGTGGTTTCTCTTGGGTATGGACATGAAGATGCCTCTTCATTGCTTGTTTCTGAGAAAATGCTTTTTTACATATGTCGCAGATGTATGGTTTCTCTCGGGTATGGACACGAAGATGCGTCTTCATTGCTTGTT
The DNA here is from genome assembly GCA_038373885.1 of Cheiracanthium punctorium. Taxonomy (NCBI): domain Eukaryota; kingdom Metazoa; phylum Arthropoda; class Arachnida; order Araneae; family Cheiracanthiidae; genus Cheiracanthium; species Cheiracanthium punctorium. Next base: position 173,969 of record JAWZYV010012595.1, on the reverse strand, counting down.
TCAGAGAAAATGCTTTTTTACATATGTCGCAGATGTATGGTTTCTCTCGGGTATGGACACGAAGATGCGTCTTCATTGCTTGTTTCTGAGAAAATGCTTTTTTACATACGTCGCAGATGTATGGTTTCTCTCGTGTATGGACACGAAGATGCGTCTTCATTGCTTGTTTCTGAGAAAATGCTTTTTTACACATGTCGCAGATATATGGTTTTTCTCGAGTATGGACACGAAGGTGCTCCTTCATTGTTCGTTTCAGCGAAAAGGCTTTCTTACATATGTCGCAAATATATGGTTTATCTTGGGTATGGACATGAAGATGCGTCTTCATTGCTTGTTTATGAGAAAATGCTTTCTTACATATGTCGCAGATATATGGTTTCTCTCGGGTATGGACACGAAGATGCGTCTTCATTACGTGTTTCTGAGAAAATGCTATTTTACATATGTCGCAGACGTATGGTTTCTCTCGGGTATGGACACGAAGATGCGTCTTCATTGCTTGTTTCTGAGAAAATGCTTTTTTACATATGTCGCAGATGTATGGTTTCTCTCGGGTATGGACACGAAGATGCGTCTTCAATGCTTGTTTCTGAGAAAATGCTTTTTTACATATGTCGCAGATGAATGGTTTCTCTCGGACATGGAGACGAAGGTGCGCCTTCATTGATTGTTTCAGCGAAAATGCTTTCTTACATATGTCGCAGATGTATGGTTTCTCTTGGGTATGGATACGAAGGTGCTCCTTCATTGTTCGTTTCAGCGAAAAGGCTTTCTTACATATGTCGCAAATATATGGTTTATCTCGGGTATGGACAGGAAGATGCGTCTTCATTGCTTGTTTATGAGAAAATGCTATTTTACATATGTCGCAGACGTATGGTTTCTCTCGGGTATGGACACGAAGATGCGTCTTCATTGCTTGTTTCTGAGAAAATGCTTTTTTACATATGTCGCAGACGTATGGTTTCTCTCGGGTATGGACACGAAGATGCGTCTTCATTGCTTGTTTCTGAGAAAATGCTTTTTTACATATGTTGCAGATGTATGGTTTCTCTTGGGTATGGACACGAAAGTGCGTCTTCATTGTTTGTTTATGAGAAAATGCTTTTTTGCATATGCAGCACTCGTAAGGTTTCTCTCGGGTGTGGACACGAAGATGTATGTTCAATGTTCGTTTACTAGAAAATGTTTTCCTGCATATGTCGCAGATGTATGATTTCTCTAGGGTATGGATACGAACATGTCTTTTCAAGGTATCTTTGCGAGAGAATGCTTGTTTACATACATCACATACATAAGGTTTCTCTCTTGTGTGGATACGAAGATGTCTCTTCAAGTGACTTGTTCTGGAGAATGCTTTATCACATCTGTCGCATTCATAAGGTTTCTCCCGGGTGTGAACACGAAGATGCATCCTCATTGTTTGTTTACTAGAAAATGTGTTCCTGCATATGTCGCAGATGTATGATTTCTCTAGGGTGTGGATACGAGCATGATTGTTCACGTTTTTTTTGTGAGAGATTATCTTGCATATATCACACACATAACGTTTCTCTCTCGTGTGTGCAAGACGATGTGTTTCCATATCATGTTTTAGAGAACATGCTTTCTTACACATGTCACACACTTGAGATTTCTTCCTTGTTTGGGAACGTAGCTGCATAATTTAAGTTTTTGTCAAAGAAGATGTTATTTTACGTATATCTCATGCATAAACTCTTACTTTGTTTCAGAGGAAATGCTTTGTTACGTGTTGTGCACAAGTAAGCTTTCTGTCTTTTTTTATTCGAAGATTCTTTTCAGGTAACACATTTTGACAAACGTAATGTTTTTCCGTCGTGTGGAAACGAACACGGTTGTAAAAGCCTACTTTACGAGAAATTTTTTTTTTATATCTGATGCCAACAAATAGTTTGTCCTTCCTGTGAACATGAAGATCAGACACTTTTGAAAAGTCACTAGATGAGAGAACGCTTCTGAAGTTTTTTGAATGATTCCAAACCATTCAACAATTTTATCCGGGAAACTTGAAGGCAAACTGAAAAACTGTGAACAATTAACAGGAATAATTTCACACTTGAAAAGCGCCGAGAAAGTTTCGAAATCTGAAAAAGAAACAAAACGAATGAAGATGAGAAGAAAGTAAAATAATCTTCTTATCTATATAAATAAAACAGAGTGTAAACTGTCCGTTTGTCTGTCTGTCTGTCTGTCTGTGTCTCGCGTAGCTCCGAAACGGGTGATCGTAAACCTACCAAATTTTGTACGGAAATTCTCCAAGGCGGGTCTCGACACACCTCGATGCGATTTTTTCGAAATTCGAATTAGAAAATGTTTTATTTTATGTTTCGTCCGATTTTTAGCGATTTTTCTTGCGTAATACATAATAACGCCGGTAATTGCACTCGCAAGAAAACGAAATTTACATCATCGTATAGAGGAGAAACTTTTCTTTTAAAAACTGTTTGTTCGGACTGTGTAACATAATTTGCAGATTTTTGGGAATTTTTCAAATAAAATTAAATTTGACGCTGACTTTCGTAAAATATTTTTAAAACTGCTGCATCTTGAATTCTATCATTCATAACTTTTTTATATTTCGGCAAAAGACGGAGCACACAATTCGCCTACTTTTAAAAGAAGAACGGAGGAAAAGTATAAATTAGGAGAATTTTTACGAATTTTTAAGTAAAGAAGGATTTTCATTTCAGTAGCAGCTGCTTACATTTCGGCTTGATATCTTGCGGTTTGGTTGTCCTGGATACAGTAACAATGATTAAAATTGCCAGTTGAAAAAAATAAATAAAAACGGGTCCCGCTAGCAGACGATTTCTTTGCTTGGCTCGATTTCCTTTTATAAATACTGGATTTATTTGTGAGAAGAAAATTAAACGGCATAATTTAGAAAAACAATTTTAAAGCCCTTATAATAGCGCAGTCTTATTTCGTATCTCTTTTCTTTTTGTAAAGGGTTGCAAGAGAGGGTGATGTATTTTTAAAATTAAAAAAAATGTCCATTTCATGTAGTGTCTGAGGTATTTAACGCTAAAACGTGAACCTAAAAGACAGCATGTCTGAGGAAATAAGACATTTTGAAAGTGAGAAGTTCACTGCAAACAGTCCATTTTCACTTTTTTGATACCGAATGACGCTGACATAGTTTTTTTTTTTTTTGTGTGTGTGTGTGTGTCATTATATTGCAATAATCTCAGGTTATTACATATATGACGCAAATTTTAAGTCAAGAGTGAAATAATTTTGCTTTTTCTAGATTCCACATCACTGGAATTAATTCGAATTACACATGTGAGGAAATTTTTCGTTTCCTACCGTGCGAAGAACGGGCACGCAGCTAGTCTTTATATAAACAAAGTCCGAGAGTAAACAAAGTTTATAGCTGGCTGGCTGGCTATGCATGTGGAAAAGTTTGTGACCACCAATCTTCTTATGCGTGTGCCTTTCGATCGTAGTACCGAGATGGGTGGTCACCGACCTACCAAATTTTGTATACGGCTTCACTAGGACAGGTACTAACACACCTCGGAGCGATTATTTTTTTAAATTTGAATTAGAAAATGTTTTTTTTTATGTTTTTATGCGATTTTTGGTATTTTTCTCGCTTAATATGTAATAACGTCAGTAATTACACTCGCAATAAAACGATATTTGCATCATCGGACAGAGGAGAGAATTTCCTTATAAAAACAGTTTATTCTGACTGTGTAACATAATTTTCAGATTTTTAGGGATTAAAAAAAATCCTTTTGATGATGGGTACTTACGTATTATACCGGCGGTCAGCCAAAACGAGTGATTTTACGCGAAGAAAAATGCTGGGACACATGCAATTACTGATGGTTGAGAATACGATTGGCAACAGTTTGCCAGTATGTTTAACGCAAAAATAGTTTGGCGGTAATGAGCGCAAGGATAATACGTAAGTACCCGATGATGATTTCGTAAAATAATTTTAAAACTGTTGCATTTTGAATTCTATCCGTCATAACTTTTTGATATTTTGTCAAATGACCGAGCATGCATTTCGCCCTCTTTGAAAAGAAAACGGGAGTAAAATATAAATTAGGAGATTTTTAAAGAATTTTTTATCTAAAGAAGGATTTTGAATACAACAGCTGCTGCTTTTAGATTTCGTTTGTCATTAAGCTTTTAATTTTTGCCGTCATGGGAACTGAAACTGGATAGCTGCCAGTTGAAAAAAATAAATAAAATTACTTTAAAATAACTGAGTTTTCACAGGTGAAGTCTACGTTATTTTGATGTAACGAGTTTAAAACCCCCTTTCGAAACTCATTCAGAATAACAGACTCAGAAGCAAAACATACGCCACGCACGAAATAATTCTTTGTCTTATATTACGTTGCCAGAAAAAGAATTGAGTACTGTTTTTTCAGCTATGAACACGAAGGTAAATTTATAGGAGGGGTCACTTCTCTTAGAAAGTTGGATAACGCCGTTGTTGCAAACAGATGGCGCTACGCACACTGGGTAACTGCGCATCTTCTGCTTCTGCGCATCTCAGGTTGCTTATATTTCCATCGAGGCAATGTAAATGGAGATCGTTGAATTAGCAGAACTTCAACAAATTAAATACATAGACGTATGAACGTGACATATAATAATTACTGGCTTCAGATGTGTTTTAATTACATAATCGTCTTATAATACTTTTTCGTAATTAATATAGGCAATAGTTTCTAAGCGAAGAGATATTATGTATATAATGTCTATTTATTATTTTGCCCAAAAGCTGTATTTTAAGAAATATTAGTAAAAGAAGAATTTAGTTCGTGTGAATGCAATATTTAAAGTGTTTATTTATAATGACGATCACATTCAAACAAGCAGTATTTACTGAAAAAACACTCAAAATACTGATGTTAAACGATAAAGTAATTAAAAAACTTTGTAAAAAACACACATAAGAAGTAAAAGGAAAAAGGAACTTTTCAACCTTTTACTTCTTATGTGTGCAACCTTTTACTTCTTATGTGTGTTTTTTACAAAGTTTTTTAATTACTTTAAGCAGTATTTACATTTATTTCATGCTGCGACAATTTTTAACACAGCTTTAAATTGCCGCTAAAAACTCATATTAAAATATTAAATTCATGTTACATAAAAAACTCAGTAATGAATTAAGCCATTTTCTAATGTTGTCTGTAAAATAAGGTTCCCAACAAATTTTCAGAATGAAAAACATGTTTATTGGCATTGAGTAACACATATTTGGAAAGCTTTGACTTTTCCCTATTTTTCGACATAATCGCCATTGAGATCAATGCATTTTTGCATGCGGTGTACCATCTTTTTTATACCTGAATCGTAGAACTCTGCCGCCGCGCCTCGAAGGTAGCTTAAAACCTCTTCTTTCAGCTCCTCGTCGGTTGTGAAATGCGTCCCACCCAGGTGTTTCTTCAATACAGGAAAGATATGGTAATTACTGGGGGCTTTATTGCCCCCAGTATTGCCCATGCCTGGACTGTAGGACGGGTGTGTGACAATATTCCATCCAAATCTGTTGATGAGATCGGTTGTGACACGTGCGGTGTGCGGACGAGCGTTCTCGTGATGGAGACGCACTCCTTTTGTGAGAATTCCTCTCCTCTTGTTTTGAATCGCGCGGCGAAGGTTCTTCAACGCCTCGCGGTAGCAGTCCGCATTGATTGTTGTCCCGGTAGGCATGAATTCGCACAAGAATAACCCCTTCCTGTCCCAAAAGACGCTCGCCATCACTTTGCTGGCTGACAGTGTTTGTTTAAACTTTCGCAGGTTGGGTGAGTCTGGATGTTTCCACTGACGAGATTGTTCTTTGGTTTCTGGTGTCGTGTAGGGGACCCAGGTCTCGTCCCCAGTGACAATAGAGTCCAAGAATTCATCGCATTAGTTTCCTAGGCCTGAAGAAATTCGCGAGCCGCTTCCACACGCTGCTGTTTGGCGTCTTTCGTCAGCATTTTCGGGACCCACCTTGCACAAACCTTGGCATATCCTAAACAGTCTGTCAAAATTTTGTGAATGCAGGACTTGCTGACATCAGGGATCATCTCACTGAGGTCCCGAATACCGTCATCCTTCGATCTTTCAGCATTGCTTCTTCCACTTTTGCAATCGTTTCATCCGAAACCGATGGCCCACAGTGGAGTATTCGTATCAAAATCCTGGCCAAAAGTCGAAAATTTTAAATTTGTTTAAAAACAGTAATATATATGTTTTTGGATAGCCTAGTAACTGATGCATCATGTAATGCATGTTTTTCGATCATAATTCATATCCAAAAGATGCAACACTCGGTTTAAAAGCAAGTTTCTTCATTTACGGCAAGAGATTTCAGCGTTTCCTATTACTTCGTCTTGCATTTTTTACGGGCTCTTTAAATTAATTTACTGATTTGATACTAAGTATAATTGTAGTAAACTATATGTATTTTAATTATATGTTTCTATTAGCGTGAAAAAATAATATGACTTTATTTTAAAAAATTGTAAACTTTTTTTTTGTTTATTTTTTTTCAAAGATCCACATTTCAAAAAGCTTTTTGAAGGGGTGTCGCGGCATGTCGCGCCTAATTTCAATTATAATCGTAATTATTACAGTATTAAGTGTCTATTCCAAGAAAAAAATGTTCCCCCAACATCCACCATTTCTTTAAAAAAAATTATTTATATAGCGCCATTTTTATTTTTTCGATAATTTTTCGACGGATGATCGCAAAAGGGATACAAGCATACGCGCTTGTACTTCTCATAAACTATAAATTATGTGCAAGTGTTTGGATAAAGGTATATAATTTTTCATTTCAGTTAAGATTTAACATCGGCATTTTAAATTCAGTATGTAATTTCTTATTTTTCTGATTTAAATTGGCTATAAGAAGAAAATTTCTACATATTCTAAAATTGCCCTTTCTTAGTCCTGTAAATAGTCCCATCTATTTACAGCTTAGTTTTCCATTTATGTCGTAAATTGTGTCCAAAGCAAAAGTTCCCCATTTTTGGATCTCAAAGGATGACAACTGTGACTTCGGGTCATTGGAAGTGTGAGTGTGTAAACAGAAACACGTGCTAGCTCAGTCATTTTGAAGTGCTGGCTTGAAATAAATTACTTTCTGCTCCAGCTTGGAATGAGATTTTATGGGTTTCAAGTAGGCTTCTTTTAAGCAGTGTCCTTTTAGCTGCTCTAGACAAAGGCCAACGAAAAAGAGCAAGCCTTATTACAGCGAGACCCTACAACTTCGCTACAGCTAGAACCTACAACAGAGGGGCCCGATGGTGGTCCCCCCCCCCCCCACTCTCTCAAAAAAAAAAAAAAAAAAGTGATTCTGAGTGAAGACGAATATCAGAGTTCAAAAGAATCAGAATGAAAAAGTTAATCTTCAGAAGTCATTAGAAAACTAAGATCCCTATAGTAACTACATTTAGATAAATTTTTATGTTAAAACTTGATTTATAGATAAGTAGTATTATATTTATAAGTATTATTAAAGTATTACATTTATATATTTTTATTGTGGTTAAGGCACAGCTACACGGCTATTTGCCTAACGGGAAGGTTGCCTTGGGCGGAGGGCTTTTTAAGGGGTTCTAATGCGTATTCACGTGACATCTGGAGAAAATCGCCCAAAACTCCAGACCGTTAGATCGACAGCCGCGTGTTATTACATTTATAAGTGGTATTATACAAAAGCAGTACTTCCCAGTAAGGGACACTCCCCGGACAAGACATTTGTTAGAAACCAACTTCGTGTCGTTTGGCGATATATCGCCAAATTTGGCGACAACACGCTTTTTTATATAATTTAAGAAATACATAATACTAAAAAGTAAGTCAAAAGTCAACAGTAATGATTTTAACGCTAAAACACATGAAAAATATTTTTGGCCAGGATTTTGACACAAATACTCCACTGTGGGCCGGCCAGAAAGTTGTTCGTCATGGACATCTGTACGTCCGTCTTTGAATTCTCTGTACCATTTGCGCACATGTTGCACGCTCATATACTTGTCCCCGTACACTTCACACAGTTGCCAATGAATGTTCACTTGAGCAGCGTTTTTTGCGCACAAAAAACGAATCACAGAGCGTAATTCACAGCTGGCGTGAGAAGCTAGTGGGAGCTCCATCTCTAACGGCTACCAAGACAAAAATGAATGTGTTAGATAGCTGCCTGGGACGGAAAATGGAAGAAAAGGAGCCAAGCCACATGCCAGTGTCGCCAAATCTCGCGTAACAGCGTTCCTAGCCTCTACATCTCCTTGGGAACCTTATTTTACGGACAATACCGTGGCAGACGAAAACTTCTTTTCTGTCAGCCGCGATATACGCACTCGTTAACAAATATAAACTCAATATTTTAATAATCTTAATCGTCTAAGGGCCAGCGACCGCTAGACCTTCGTCATAGTATAAAAGCTGAAACTTTCTCTGCGCATACCCCCCAATAGAGGCAGGAACAATCGGCCACTATAAAGTTTGGATGATCGTGGCTTTGGCAGGTAACAGGGGGCAAAGGCGTATAAAATTGCTAAAAATTTTCGTCATTTCATAAAGCTTAATTTTTTTATAAGTTCTTCGGCGCAGTACTAGAAGTCACTTTATCCCTTGTCAAACACTTTTCTATCGTGGCAAACCCCCGCCAGACAACCTCAAAGTCATGGAAAACGTAATTCTATTTTCGACATTTCATAAAGCGTGATTTTTCAATATGTTCTTCGACGCAGTACTAGAAGTCACTTTATCCCTTCCCAGACACTTTTGCATCGTGGCAAACCCCCGCCTGACAACCTCAAAGTCATGGAGTCGGATTAATCGGATAATTTCTTTATATAGAATTATTTATGAGTTTAAAAAAATCAAAAATTATTCACTATAATTTTCATCTTAATACCTTAATCAGAAATCTGATATGGACACCACATGACTTTCTTACGTCTGTTATATTATAAATATTTTCGGTGCATTTCATCTAAACTTATTTTGTTTGAAAGACATAAAATACTGCAGTAATAATAAGGTTTAGCGATTTCTAGCCAATATTTCCGATATCTCCGAGCTGGATTCAATTTGAAAGATTTCTTTTTGACACTTCATTGGTTGATACTTCACCAAAAGCCGAAGACTTGAGATAGCGAGATTCTGGTCACAGCCGAAATGGTGATTCATCACGATGAATCACTATTTAGGCTATGACTAGAGACGGCAGTATCATTATAATGAATTTAAAGTGCCCATATTCCTTAATGTATTTAATGTCTTAGGTAACCCTGTAAAGAAATTACTCCGTTGATTGCAATCAAAAAAGAGATGCGCAGTTTAGCTGCTATAATAGTTCTAAATACAAAATTTCAACATTCTGCGATAAACAGTTTTAGAGTTCTGCAAAATACGTAGTTATTTTTGGCGTTAAATTTGGCGATATTTCTGCAAAACACGTGAAGGTCGATGACAAATGGTAAGATTTTGGGCAAACAATGAAATGACGGAAATAGAATTAAGTTTTCCACGACTTTGAGATTGTCTGGCGGTGGTTTGCCACGATGCAAAAGTGTCTGGCAAGAGATAAAGTGACTTCTAGTACTGCGCCGAAGAACATATAAAAAAATCATGTTTTATGAAATGACGAACATAGAATTCAGTTTCCCATGACTTTGAGGTTGTCTGGCGGGGGGTTTGCCACGATGCAAAAGTGTCTGGCAAGGGATAAAGTGATTTCTAGTACTGCGAAGAAGAACATATAAAAAAATTAAGCTTTATGAAATGACGAAAATTTTCTGCAATTTTATACATCTTTGCCTCCTGTTACCTGCCAAAGCCACGATCATCCAAACTTTATAGTGGCCGATTGTTCTTACCTCTATTGGAGAATATGCGCAGAGAAAGTTTTAGCTTTTATACTATGACGAAGGTTCTGGCGGCCGAGGGCTCTTGCTCTATAAGATAAAACATCTTTTTTCTTTTTTTACTCATTTGTTACTAAGGCAACCAGGTAAATGGTAAGATTTGCAGGTAAGTAAAAGTGAAAAAAAAAATAAAATTTAGTGCTCGCGTACACAATCTCGTTCACATGCTAGGTTAAAAAATTTAAAACAAGTAAAATTAGTGATAAGTCAGCACGGGAAATGCTTTATTCTTTTACCGCTAGGATCGCTGCACGTCGCTCGATTTCCAACGTTTACATAATTGAAACTTATTTGGGGTACCAAAAATTCAATATAGCAGCTATGGAGAGTGTCCACTCATATAATATATCTCCGTGGCCATGAATTATCCAGCATTATTTTTGATTGAATGTTTAAACGGGACACGTTTTCGAATCGCAGTAAATATTTTGCGGTGCTAAATAAACCAATCTGACAAGAATTATGCATAAAAATGTATGGAGAGCTGATTTAATGGCAACAATAAAGTGAAATGATTGTCGTTTATGCTAATGCGTAAATTGCAAAGAATCACCAAACAATAAAAGACTACATTCGTGGCAAATATCCAAACCGTTTCGATACTTACGTATTATAAGGTGGTCCTCCAAGACGAGCGATATTTTACCAAGATAAATACCGGAAGACGTGAAATTATTGATGGTTCGGAATACGATTGGTAACAGTTTGCCAGTGTCCATAATTTAAATCCCACTTTAAAACGACCAGAAAAGGTAAACTACTGGACCAAATGTTATCAAACTTTGTAATTGCGTAAAGGTGGTCAAGGGATTTATTATCGGTGAAAAAAAAGTTCAAAAATTCAACACCAGGGGCAAGGACGTGTTAAAGGGGAGAGGGGGGGTCCAGGTGTCCGAACCTCCTCCCCCCACGAAATTTTGATTTTTTTTACTAAAATGAAAATGACATAGTGTCCTTTTGAGACAAATACTGCCTTTTTTATCTTTGGACCCCCTCCGAAATTTTTGAACCCCCTCAAATATATTATTCATACGCGGGAGGGGGAGGGGGTTCGGACTCCTTGAACCCCTCCCTCACCCCTTAAATACGTCTTTGTCCCTGATGTTGAATTTTTGAGCTTTTTTTCTGCGGATAATAAATCCCCTGACCACCTTTACGCAATTACCAAGTTACATTTGGTCCAGTAGTTTTTCTTTTCTGATTGTTTTAAAGTGGGACTAATTATGGACACCCTGTATATATTATTGGTATCAGCAAAAGATAGTATAAGTAATAGTTAGTAAATATGCTAGGGCAATATTGATCAAAGCACAATATACCGCATTAATAACCCACACAGCACAAAGATATCTATTGGTTATCTATAAGGAATCAGAATTGGATAATTGGTATATCTATTAGAAGTCCAAGATCCTCCAGATAACATAACATGGACCTCTATAAGAGATTTGGGGTGTGATCTCTCTAAGGACTAGACAACATCTAAAATATCCAGGATGTCTATAAGAGATCTATATCCAAGTAGAATATATATTAAATTGGATGGCCAAAATATCTAAGATTTCTCGGGGGAAAAGTAAATTGTGAAAAAATTGTGTAAAAATTCGTCATAAAGACGAATTTTTTTTTACCCATTAAGAATTCTTTCTCTGTTCTGTGAATTTTGGTGCTCCCATCTATTGTCTAAGATAAGGACTTGAAGTTTCTTTTAAACTGAAACCAATTTTCTTCGGCTGGTTTCGAACCATGGATCCAAGGCGTGAAATGCGAGCGTCCTAACCACCAGGCAAGCTAGACACGCGGTGAAAGGACTAAAGTTTGAAGTGCCTGTTGCTTCACTCTCGGAATGAAAACATTTTTATGTATCTAAATAAATAAAATTAGAATTTGCCATACACTACTTGGTATCACAAAATTTTGCGTTTTCTATCCGTTTTAAGCATTTGGGACCCCAGTACAAGCGTAAAAAACAAAACAACAAAAAAAAAAAATGAAGAAAAACTGAAACCTTTTCAGATTTTAAATACGCACCAAAGTGCTATATATTAAAAGCGTATCATAATTTATGCGCCGTCCCTATTTTCTTCCTTATTCCATAAGGTTGGAAAGTGTATCATTGTTCATGAGTCAGCAATATTTTTCTTCCTTATTTTATAAAAACCATCTTTGGAATCGAAATTTATCTTAAAATCGCCTACTAAAACTATTTTACAATCTTCGCCAAGTATATTACAACTATACTTCGCAGTTTTAAATATTGTTTCGAATGTGCTTCATAATCCATGAGTGTGCCGTGTTTGTCTTTCTTGGGTTGATTTCTAATTTAACGTCCCAACTCTCGCCAAGGTTGCGATCATTAAACATATAGAGTAACCATGACTATTTTTTGTATTTATGTGGCAATCGTAATTTAGAATTAAAATGGCGATTTGGAACAACCTGTAAGTACAGCATTCCGTTACATTTTTATTTATTTTGGGTTGCCAATTAATCTAGTTTTAATAATTAAGTGTCTTCAAATTCCTTAACTAGTGCGTTTTAACTAGTCACTAATTTGTTCACTTTAGTTTTCGTATAGTTGTTTAGGGAGCGTTGAAACTTGTGCATAACTCCTAGAGACCCATGACTTCCAAGCTCGCCTAAGGGCGGGGAATTTTTAGGTTGGCGAAAGTAGGGGCGTTAAAATAGGAATCAACTCTTTCTTGAACCATAAAGCACATCTTTGGAATCCAAATCTATCTTAACCTACGCCTATTGATACTGTTTTAAAATCTTCACTAGGCATATTGGAACTATAGGCATATTCCAAATATATCTCGTAGCCATTTTAAATACTGTTTGGAATGAGCAACATAATCCATGAGTGTATCGTGTTTTCCTTCTTTGTTCCATAAAAAACTTCTTCGGAATAGAAATCTATATTAAAATCGCCTACCAAAACTGTTTAACAATTTTCGCCGGACATAGTCAAACTACACTTCACCTTTATAGATACCATTTGGAAAGTGTATCATAATCTATGATGTGTACCGTATTTGCTTTCACTATTCTATAAAACACTTCTTCGGAATTATTAGTCTCTATTTAACGATCAATTATCAGAAATTGCAAACCTTCTGCGAATTAAAATCTATATTTAAATCGTCTGCTAAAACTATTTTACAATATTCACCAGGCGTTTTCTAACTATACTCAAAATATATTTATAATAAATTGTCGCATTTTGGCACCCAGTTTAGCGATCATTTATCAAAAATTGCAAACCTTTTGCGACTTTAAACATTTTATTAACGCCTCCCCCCCCCTCCACATTATCTGGCAAACACATTTCAAAAGTGACTTGTCGCGAAAATTGTACCAAAATCGTGCCTACACAAAAAGCAAGATTCAAATTAATAGCACTCTGGTGCTAAAAAAAAAAATTCTGCACATCACGTAAAACTGACTGAAGCGAATGAAATAAAATTTGGTGACATGATAGGCGGTCACTCAACTTAAACTATAGGCGTCAAATTTTAAAAAAATTCATTAGATTTTGAGATTTTCAGAAAATTCTTTCAAACTGCGCAATTTTTTTTTCGCACATCACGTAAAAACGACTAAATGAAATTTGGTGACATGATAGATGATCACTGAACTCAAGCTATAGGCATCGGGTTTAAAACAGTTTCTTACTAGATTTTGCGATTTTTCTGAAAATCGTTTGAAACTGGCAAGGGGAGGCTCAGACGTTGGGATCACCGATTTTGATGAAATGTGCATGATGGATAGGGGACCCATAGAATAGTAAAATACCGAAGAACTGGCCGCCAACTCTCCCTTATTTTCGAGAAAATTCCAATTAAACATTTGATGCACTCTTATATACCAATTATTTGGAAATATTTACGTAGTCCGTGGCGCCGTGGCTTCGCATTAGGCTGGAGATCAAGCGGTTTCTGGTTCGTATCCGACGGAATCCGCTTTGTTTTTTCATTTTTTTTCCTCCCTTAAAAATTCATAAAACAGTTTAAAATGACAAACGCATTAGAAAATTGACATGATTTATTGAATAAACGCTATATTCTATGAAATAAATTGAATAACTGCAAATGAAAGCGACGGAAATGAGAAATATTATTTATCAATCACAATTTGAAAAGTTAATGGGTACTTTTACAGAAGTATAATTGAGTTAGGGTGATATTTGTCCTAAAACCTTGCGAAACACATTGTTTGGACATCTCCTACAACACATGAAAGAAATATTTTGCATCCACATCGTCTTTTCATTTTTGTTTGTGGGGAAAAAAAATTCCATTTACATTTAGAAATATCTGCCTTTCATCAGAAAATTTTGCTGCAAGCCATGCATGCTTAAAGATTTCAGAAAAGAATGCGTGAATGCGGTGATAGCGGAAAATACAAAATTTAATAGATTTTATTACATCTTCTCAGGTTATTAATTCCCGTTTATTTTGCATAAAGTATGGAGAATTTTGTAATTTTGTATTTTTTTTTTTTTTTGGTGGTGGTGTGGGGGGGGGGGGGGTTGTAAAACTGATCATCACATGGTTGACAAAGTGATGTAGATTTAAGTGGGATTACTTTTAACGGACAAGATGAATTACTTTCATCGTCATAAAAATACTTTGTCATAAATTTCTGAATTTGTTTGACCTTATCTACTACTCAGGAAGTTTGGCGAATGTAAAAAAACTACATGCATTCTGCATCAAATCATTAATATTTTAAACATATAAAAAGGTTTAACTTATCGTTTATACCGAATATTGAATTTCTATTTGTAATTACATGTGTGTAAAACGTTTTAGCTGAATGGGAAACTTTAATCAATAATTGCATAATTCAAAATGAAGAAAGAAGCAAATCCATTTTTATCATTCTTCCCTGGTCCTAAAAGCATTAGTAAATTATCAAATACATACACAGCAAAGAACTTTATAACTCCAGTTTTACAAAGTAAGTCACAATATATTTTTTACATAATCATTTTAAACTGTTTTATGAATTTTTAAGGGAGGAAACAAAATGAAAAAGGAGGATTCCGTCGGATACGAACCAGAGACCTCTTGATCTCTCGCCGAATGCGAAACCACGGCACCACGGATTACGCAAACGTCTCTCCAAATAATTGGTATATAAGAGTGCATCAAATGTTTATATGGAATTTTCTCGAAAATAAGGGAGAGTTGGCGGCCAGTTCTTCGGCATTTATGGGTCCCCTATAAGTCATCCACGTTTCATCAAAATCGGTGATCCCAACGTCTGAGCCTCCCCCTGTGAGTAAATTTTTATTTCAGTAGCCATCCAATCATCTACGTATATAAGATGTCTACAAATGCATCTCTTATGGATGTTATACACGCACATCCAATAGATTTGTAGCTTTAGATGGCAATTAAACATCTATGGGATATCTATTTCATTAGCTACATAAGATGTCTGTTGATGGATTTCTTATGGATGTCTTAAGTACATTTCCAATAGAATAGATAGCCTTTTTCGGATCACTATTAGATATCTATAAGCCCTCTAAGGATATCTTATAGAGGTAGCATTTAGATGTCCTATAGATATATATTTTTCTCCGCATATAAGTACCCTTTAAATGTTCTGGATGTTATAGATCAGTTTGGATATCTATTAGACCTGATTTAGACATAGTGTGCTGTGTGGGAATATTTCGTGAAACTAAGTCTTCTATTCATTTTTCAACAGCCGTATTACATCACCGCTAACAAAACATTAAGTAATTCTACGTCGCGTTAATATATCCCGCGGTAGTTTCAACAGAAAAGACTGTAACAGAACTTTCTTTTTTCTTGGAGATTCTTTTTTGTAACAAGTAGTTTTGATCACATTTTAGGAAAATATTCTCCTCTTGCCTTGCGAAGAGCGGGTACACAACTATTTAATTATAAAATAAAACGGTTCTCCACATCATGTAGTATCTAAGGTATTAATGGCATAGCTTAAATCTAAAAAAGAGTATGATGCAGAAATGAGACATTTTGAAAATTAGGAATTTTCACTGCAAACCGTCACGCTTTTCTTTTCTGATCGTGAATGACACCGACATAGTTCTTTGCGTCATAATATTAACAATGGTCACAGGTCAGTACTTATACTAACTTTTCGAATAAGTAATGAGTAACTTTATGCCAAGAGTCAAATCATTTTGCTTATTTTTATATTCCAAATCTCTGGAATCAATTCGAACTATACATGTAAGAAAAAGTTTCGTTCCCTACCGTGCGGAGAACGGGCACGCAGCTAGTTTACATTTATTTCATGATGCGACAAATGTCAATTTTTAGAGCGGTTAGTTGAACGATCAAGAAGTTGATTGCTGAAGTACTATCTAGAGGTGAGTTAAAATAATAAAGTGCTGCAGTCAGGGGCAGATTTGCCGAGTTGGGGGCCCTGGGCAAAAGCTTCATTAGACAACCCTCTTTCGAAAGCTTTTTCAAAATTTACAACTTTTTAAACTTAAAGAACAATTTGGGGCCAGTACGCTTGCCCCGAATGCCCTCCCGGAAATCAGACTCTGGCTGCAGTGCCATCAAGTGGTGAGTACAGCCAAATGAATACTAAAAAAATATTCTCTCTACTCAAATATGTATGTATACCAATTTTAAGGTGATCGGGATAACGGTTTTGAAGTTGGTGCGCTGCTTCGGCATCTAGAGACAAGCCATAGCAAAATAGATAGCGTAAAAGTATTCTCCGTGCTCAAATATCTGTGTGTACCAATTTGAGCGATTGAACGGTACAGAAGGCGAGTTATAGCTAAACGGATGCGGCGAAAATATTCTTTTCGTTCAAACATCTATGTTTACTAATTTTCATGGCGATCAGTTGAACGGTCCTGAAGTTATTGGTTTGAAGTGACATCTAGTGGCAAGTTATAGAAAAATGGATGACGCCAAAATATTCTCCGTGTTCGAATATCTATCTATACCAGTTTTCATAGCGATCAGTTGAACAGTCTTTATATGCTGCAGCGCCATCAATAGACGGATTAAAGTAAGAAGTTGATACGTTGAAGTGCTATCTATTGGCGAGTTAAAGTAATGATGTGCAACAGCACAATGAAGTAGCTATTTATAGAAAAATGGATAACACGTAAATATTCTCCGTGTTCAAGTATCTAGCTATATCAATTTTCCAGTCATGTAGTTGGTGCGCTGCATTGCCATCTAATGGCGAGTTAAAGTAATGATGCGCTGCAACAAGGCCGTAGCCAGGAAAATTTTTCGGGGGGGGGGGTTTCAAGTTTTATGTTTTAATATGGCACTTTTTTCAGCACACTGAAATTAAAATTAAACAAAGTTTGATCTCCAGCTTTGTGTTTTTTCATTTTTATTTAAAACGCGAAAAAAATGCATTCAAATTGAAACAGTGCTATGTAAGCAATATCCTATCGGGCGTAGCGAACCTCTGTGTCAGTGCAGCCTTTAAAGAATGACAAGCACTGGCAGGGCCGGCTGGACCATATAGAAAACTAGGCGACTGCCTAGGGCGCTGACTCGAGAGGGGCGACACTAGCCTGGCAGCGGATGTTTTTTTTTTTTTTTTTTTTTTTTTTACTCCTGCTGTCCGCAGTACCACTCTCTTTTTATTCTAAGGAGTAGCGGACTGGTTACGTGAATAATGCAACGTAGGATCTCCCTCCCGGTCCACATGGGTCGAGACTGGAGCTTACATGTCCCAAACTCCAAAAATCACAAACTTATCACTCTGACTTTTTTATTTATAGAGGTCATAAACACGATACTGTGAAACTGTTTCGTGTTTCGATCTCCGATGGAATCGCGAGATGACTCACTATTTTTTGTGGATAAAGAAATTTTTTTTATTTACGATATTTCTTTTTTGTCTCTCTCTACGTGTAAGGGGGGGGGGTGAAAGAAGAAGAGAGAGAACCAATGTGGAGAAGCATTGAGACGAATGTGAGCTTTTGCTCCGATCATACTGCATTCTAATTATGGGAAATGTAAATACTGTGTAAAATTGTGTAAATAAAGCAGCCGTACATAGTGTACTTAGGGCACATTTTTGCTACCACCTTCACAAATTCCTACTACTATGATACATTAAACACTGTTTATTTAAGAATTATTTGATGAGAATGAGAAATTTTGCTTGAAAGTGCCACGGAAATTGCATTTCCTTTTGGCCATACTCAGAAGACAGGTATGCATATAACGTACAGAGAAAAGAGTAGCATATTTAAAGGAAATTTATCACTTTGCGATCCTCAGAGAAACACAAGTAAAAAATTACATGCGGTTTGAATGAACTGAAGTGCAATAATTGTAGTTGGCGATACAAGGGATAATTTTTTTTCTACGAACAGTAAGTTATGTGACTGAAAATTTCGGGGGGGTTTGAACCCCCTAAACCCCCCCCTTGGCTACGGCCTTGCGCTGCAGTGTCATCTAGAAGTTAGTAACAGCTAAATGAATAGTTAGGATGTATTTTCCATGCTCAAATGTGTAAGAATAAAAATTTTTAAGGCGATTGGTTGAACGGTATAAAAGTTGATGTGCTGCAGCGCCATCTTGCGGCAAGTTATAGCAAAATGGATAAAGTAAAAAAATTCTACGTCTTCAAATATCCGTGTGTACCAATTTTCATCAAAATCCGTTGAACGGTACTTGCATAGCAAGCGGTCGAACGGAATAGAATTCGACGCTCTGCAGAGCCACCTAGCGGCAAGTTATATCAAAATGGATTGCGTAAAAATATTCTCCGTGTTCAAAGATCCATACGTACCAATTTTCGTCAAGATAAGTCAAACGGTATTTTCATAGCAAGCGGTCGAATAGTATTCGACGCTCTGCAGCGCCACCTAGCGGCAAGCTAGAGTAAAATGGATAGCATAAAAACCTTCTCCGTGACAAAAGACTTCAGTGTACCAAATTTCATGGTGATCGGCCAAACAGTTTTGGAGTTTTTCTACGTCACACACACATACCCACAAACATTCATTTTTATATATATATAGATAAATAATTCTATTGATTGCGAAGTTTGAAGTGGAACTGCAGGCAATAAAAGAATTTTAATTCCACTTATATTCCGGTACTATTTTACCATGTCCTTCCAAAAAACTCAATTTCCAAATATACCTGCATTTGCTATGACAGTAACTAAATCTCAGGGACAATAATTCGTTAAAAATCCAATTTTTTTGAGGCAGCAAGTTTTTATATATGGTAAGTGATACGCCTCAGCAAGTAGAGTTGAATCATTTGACGGTTTAAGATTTTATAACTCCGAACATAATGGGCCTTTAGCCGAGGACGGATCTAGGCTGAATTTTCGGAGTGGGCCACTAGACTTTTTAGATTAGATAAATTGTTCAAAATGCAAACTGAATGTGTGAAATCGTACGGGAACGTGCGAAATCCAAGGTCAATAAAGGGAGATTACCCCTATGACCCACTCGCTGAAGCTGCTTTTGCATTGTGACGTTGTCCGAATAATTACGAACAATTAGTACTTATAGGCTGCATTCGTAAACGGCAAACTCGTTGCACGAGTTTTCGTAGGAAAACTGGAATGAGTGTGTTTAGCGCTGTCAGTGGTTATCAGTTTCTTTTGACTTTACGAACAACTTCAGTTTATTTAGTTTCGTCACCTAGGAGACGTGTTTGTTTACAATTCGCGAATGCGTTAATTTTGCTGAGGGGAGTTTTTTAGTACATACTCAATATAAAATCAACAGGATTTTTAAAAGAAAGAGTGGCCATAATTGATGTGCACAAATCAAAATTTAGAAATTTCAACTTAAACTTCATGTTTTAAAAAGTCTTTAGCAAAAGAAGTTCAAATTTCGCTAATAACGGATTAAATTAACTTCAATCTCAACACTAAAACATGCATTTTTGAATTTACTAAAATGAAAAATACAAGAAAACGATTACCTTTGAAAAATTATGTACCTTCGTTACATTTTCTAACGTACGCATGAATTTCCTCCTCGAAAAAATAATATTCTCAGCTTTAGAAAACGTAAAATACTTTTCACAACAACATACTTTTCCATAACAACGGACGCCATTTGAAAACAACAACAACGTGCAGCAAGTGTATCTTCTAAACAACTGACGAAACCTTAGCACAGATCGGTTTATTTCGTTTGAAACTAATCGCACTCAGTTTTGTATACGAACGCTCTAGTTTAAAAACTGTATGCACTCAGTTTCCTTTACGAACGTCTTTGATGGAAACTCATTGCACGAGTGTAACTCGTTTGGCGTTTACGAATGCAGCCATAGATATACATCTGTGATGCTCCCTTTTCTTACCCCTGAATACTTAAATCTCTCCGATAACCTTTGATCTGGGTGGTCTTCGAGAAGAAGCAATAGATCTTTGCTAATATGCAGTTCTGATGTTATAGAACGAATAAATCCCTGAATGTTTCAAGGGCTCTTCAGAATTAAACACTTTAGCGACATGAAGTATCTTGTAAATTTCGAACACTTACTTCAAGCATTCCACGTTATCGAAATCCACTGGATATTCCAGCCCAGAACCGAGATCAGCAGCTCAAGACAGATGAGATCGGTTTCAGACAGTGACCAGTGCACAGGTAAGTTTCCTGTGGTGTTAGGCCGGTACGGCTAGAATTTTTTCCGAACCCGCTATCTGACTGAGCAATTTCCAATTCATAATTAATGTGTTTGTATGTGCCGTCTAATAAAGTGTTTTGTGTGAGCAAAAGGGCTCCATCTCTTTATTTATGATGCCACAGCTGGTGTCAGAAGTTTTTTAACACATGGAAATAAATAAGTACTTCCTACAGACTCTACATTAGCCCAAAATTAGCAAAGTCCTTAAAAACAAAAATCCTATTCAAGCATTAACTTGCGCCGCAGAACAAGTGAGATAACGGCTCTCAGCCATAAATCTCCAAAACTCTCGCCCCTCTTGTGGGGTAGTCTTCAAATCAAATCAAATTTTTTGCGTAGTAGCATAGTATGCGAATGTCGTGTTGGAGTATTAAATATCATAATCTAATCTTCGAGTTGGTATTAGAATGACTTTAATTTACTAAATGTTAATATTGCATTTTAACTTCATAAAATAAGTTTAAAGACTAGGTTTTTCGATGCGATGGTTAAATATGGTTTAAGTTGGTTGGTTATGGTTGTGTGTGATTATGGCAACGCTACACTAAGGCGATCTGCCAGGGGAAGGTGCCTTCGTAGGAGGACTTTCTAAGGTGTTCTAACGGGTTTTCACGTTACATCTGGAGAAAACCTACCAAAGCTCCAGATCGTTAGATCGATAGCCGCACGATGGGACCCGAACCCGGGACCTTCACACTTCGGCCATCTACCATTTTCAGTGGCATAACCATTGTGCCATGGTGAGGCAAATATGGTTTTAAAATGTCATGCGTCGAAAATCTGCCAACCATGCCTCTAACCATCGTAACGCTGAAGCCGTATCAAGACTTTTAAATTTTGAAAAGGAAAAATATTTTTTTATTATGCAATTTATTGTTTCCTTATGGTGAATGCGCATCATAGTTTCGCTATCACTAGGTTAGTTTAAGTTAATGGAAATTGCCGGCTTTTGAGTAGCTGTTGGAAATCTTTTCTTAGTTAAGCGAAGGGAAAAAAAGACTTTCATGGAGTTCTTTAAGACCTTCTGTAATCTAATCAAAAAAGAAGAAAAAATCACATATGTTTGCGCGTTTTATTCATTGTTAAGATTATTATTTACAGTTGCTAATTAATTGTAAAATGTCTTTTCACAGTAGCAATTGTTTTTTTTCAGTATCGTATGGAAGGCGTCGTGGCTAGATTAGCGAATTCAAAACAAAACCTGCAAATTCATAACTTAAAATAGTTTGAAACAATTCATTTAATTATTTTTTTATATTAAAGCGTTAGTTTCCATTTCCGAACAGGAGATAGTTTTTTTGAGTGTATTCAAAATACAACATGAGAGAACAAAATTACTTCTTTCTTGGTTTTAAGGAGGAGGAGGAATTTGTTTTGAAAACCATTCATTTATTTAAAATTTTCTTTCAAACCTTGAGAAATTTGCAAATTTAACTCTTAAAATATTATGACACACAACCCCACCCACTTTTTTTCGCGCTGCACTTATTTTCCAGTCAAAAAATTATTAATAATATCATAAATGCTTAATTAGAAAAAAATCTTGTTTTTTAAAACATCTAGAGCGTTTAGAGCTATTCAAAAATATCGGAGGAGTGCTTAGGTATGTTAAAGATTTTATTTGATTATAGTTGATTGATTTATATCAGCTCTAAACACTGTGTTTACTTTAACGTAAGTTTTCTTTGTTTACTCTTTTGATGGAACATCTGCCTGATTCTGAATGCATATTATTTACCAGACATGATAAAAAGCGGCAGGATGTTTCGACCATGCTGCTGACGGTCTTTGGTACCTTATTTACACGAATCTATTTTATTTAAAATAATACTTTTTGTATCAGGAAGTACCAATAGATTCTTTCGGCGCAGAGGCTTTCAAAAATATGCTTTTTGTACCAGGACGTATCAAGACATTCCATTTGGAGCAGTTTGGCGCAGCCGTAGCACGCCTTCCTCACCACCTTCCTCCCAATATCAATGATAATTTATGCCAAAGTTATTTACAATAGTTTATAAGTACTAAGCTAAACATAAAATATTACGAATACGTACACTATTATTATCAAGCTGTAATAGAATCTTGCAAATATCTCTTGCGAGATTTTATCAAATAACCTTTTTTTTTTTTTGCCAGTTATCCGTTTTAAATCTATCTACATAATATTATCCATCATAAAAAAAAAAGAAATCAACAAATATTTTATTGTCATACCTTTTCGACTTCGAATATATGAAAATCTCATGGAAAATCCGAATTTTCTCAAACTATGAATGACTCCTCACACTTCTAATGACGCTATGTTGCCAAATCACAAAAAATTACTCACAAAGTAAAACAGCTATCAAAGGGACAGGCACTTGTGGGACGAAGCCGAAGCACATGTCCCCAAACCAACCAACCAACCAATCAACCAACAGGCACTCTAGGATGTATGGGATCCCGAAAATGCGCAGTTGTCGCAGGTGGATAGATCTCGTCTGCTATCGCCTAGTGCTCGCAGTTTCTTTTGCGTTGTGCAAGGAGCTCAAACTAATAGAAGCGCTGTTGTTCCACGTTTTTGAAGCCGGGGCCTTCGCAATTAGTAACGGGCCTGCGCGTGTATTTTGATGAGCCATCCAAAGAGGCCTACGGATGCTCGAGTCTTCACGTATACATCATGCATTTCTTAAGCTTCCCAGTGCTTTCAAACGTTATTTTTACTTCCTTGTACGTAGTATAAGGAAGTAATGTGATCCCGAAAAATTTTGGGGGCCAAATTTCGACAAAAAAAACCGATTTTGACTACCTCTAAATTTAATTTTAAAATTTTTTTCGATGCATCCTATCGTAGGCTAGCATGCACGATCATATTAACGCGTCTGCAACTCATTTTGACCAGCGGCGAGTCTGCTGTGGCCAGTTTTTCCATGCCGTCTGTACGTACGTACGTACGTACGTACGTATGTATGTAACTCGCATATCTCAAAAACTAATGGTCGTAGAATGTTGAGATTTGATATTTAGGATTGTTCTATGATCTAGTTGTGCACCTCCCCTTTTGGTGGCAATCGAATGGATAGTTTATGTACAGGACCGCCCAAAAGATTCGAAATACATTACGCTCTATGGGCCGAAATTCATTAAACTCGCCTAACTCAAAAGCTATTAGGCGTAGAATGTCGAAACTTCATATTTTGGATAGTTGTAACATCTAGTTGTGCACCTCTCCTTTTGGTTCCATTCGACTGGATAGTTTATCTACAGGACTGCCCAAAAGATTCGAAATACATTACGCTCTATGGGCCGAAATTCATCAAAGCGTTTTTTAGAGGTATTGGGCTATTTCAAACGACTCGGAAGTGATGTATGCTGTAAAGAGTTAGAAAATGAATTTCTCCATTAAAAAAAGTGTCTTTATCATTTGTAGTTCTGCTACAGGAACACTCAAAAGATTTCCAATACATTACGGTCAATGGCAATTTTAGGGTCATTCATCCATTTCAAGCACAATACCGTCCTACCACATAAGTTAGGTAATGGTCCGACCACGGTCACGTGCCTCCCTCAAGAACTATGCCAAAAGTCGCCAAGCTTGGCGACTTTTGGTGTACGTGCGTGCATATTTAACTCTCAAATCTCAAAAACTATTATGAAATTTCATATATAAGAATGTTGTAACATCTAGTTGTACATCTCGATTTTTGGTTCCAATCTATTGGAGAGTTTATTTACAGGACCACCGAAAAGAATTTTAGTACTTTAATGTCTATGGACATCTTCAATATAATACAACTGTAGACAGTCATTGTTTAGTACATGCCCAAAAACTCGCCGTCTGTCCTCGACCTTGGCGAGTTTTGGCCAAATATCGCCAAATTTGGCGATAGTCAGTCATTTGGTCCATGCCCAAAGTATCGCCATTTGTCATCGTTCTTGGCGAGTTTTGGCGAAATATCGCCAAATTTGGCGATAATCTGTCATTGTTTGGTTCATGCTTAAAATCTCTCCAAATGTCGTCGACATTGACGAGTTTCGCCGAAATATCGCCAAATTTGGCGCCAAAAATTATTTCGTATTTTGTATAACATTAAAACTTTAACCCGTATATTTTTGAACTTTTGTATTTAGAACTATTGTAATATCTAACTGTTTTCCATATCTTTTTTGACAGCAATCGACTGAGAATTTATTTACAGGGTGAGCCAAATGACTTTAAATACATTGAGGTGTATGGATGCATTCAATTCATTGAAAGTCTGTGGTCAATGACTACTTTGGCTATCCCGAAAATCTCGCAGACTATCTCAAGTTTGTCGGCTTTTGGTGAAATATCGCCAAATAAAGTGTCAGAAGGAAATATTTCAAATTGAAATCAGCTTGGCGATATCGAAATATTTGTCTAGAAATCGTTAAACCTTACTATTATTGATATTTTATCTCTTTCAAACAAATAAGTTTAGAGGAAGTGCGTCGAAAATATTTTTGATCTAATGGACGTGCAAGGAAGTCATGTGTTGGACACATCAGATTTTTTTGGATAGTTGTAACATCTAGTTGTGCACCTCCCCTTTTGGTTCCATTCGACTGGATAGTTTATCTACAGGACTGCCCAAAACATTCGAAATACATTACACTCAATGGGCCGAAATTCATTAAACTCGCATATCTCAAAAACTGTTAGGCGTTGAATGTTGAAACTTTATATTTAGGATTGTTGTAACATCTAGTTGTGCACCTCCCCTTTCGGTTCCATTCGACTGAATAGTTTATCTACAGGACCGCCCAAAAGATTCGAAATACATTACGCTCTATGGGCCGAAATTCATCAAAGCGTTTTTTAGAGGTATTGGGCTATTTCAAACGACTCAGAAGTGATATATGCTGTAAAGAGTTAGAAAATGAATTTCTCCATTAAAAAAAGTGTCTTTATCATTTATAGTTCTGCTACAGGAGCACTCAAAAGATTTCCAATACATTACGGTCAATAGCAATTTTAGGGGCATTCATCCATTTCAAGCACAATACCGTCCTACCACATAAGTTAGGTAATGGTCCGACCACGGTCACGTGCCTCTCTCAAGAACTATGCCAAAATTGGCCAAGCTTGGCGACTTTTGGTGTACGTGTGTGCATATTTAACTCTCAAATCTCAAAAACTATTATGAAATTTCATATATAAGAGTGCTGTAACATCTAGTTGTGCATCTCGATTTTTGGTTCCAATCTACTGGAGAGTTTATTTACAGGACCACCGAAAAGAATTTCAGTACTTTAATGTCTATGGACATCTTCATTATAATACAACTGTAGACAGTCATTGTTTTCTACATGCCCAAAATCTCGCCGTCTGTCCTCGACCTTGGCGAGTTTTGGCGAAATATCGCCAAATTTGGCGATAGTCAGTCATTTGGTCGATGCCCAAAGTATCGCCATTTGTCATCGTTCTTGGCGAGTTTTGGCGAAATATCGCCAAATTTGGCGATTATCTCTCATTGTTCGGTTTATGCTTGAAATCTCGCCAAATGTCGTCGACATTGACGAGTTTCGCAGAAATATCGCCAAATTTGGCGCCAAATATTATTTCCTATTTTGTATAACTCTAAAACTTTAACCCGTAGATTTTTTAACTTTGTATTTAGAACTATTGTAATATCTAACTGTTTTCAATATCTTTTTTGACAGCAATCGACTGAGAATTTATTTACATGGTGAGCCAAATGACTTTGAATACATTGAGGTGTATAGATGCATTCAATTCATTGAGAGTCTGTGGTCAATGACTACTTTGGCTATCCCCAAAATCTCGCTGACTATCTCAAGTTTGTCGGGTTTTGGTGAAATATCGCCAAATAAAGTGTCAGAAGGAAATCTTTCAAATTGAACTCAGCTTGGCGATATCGAAATATTTGGCTAGAAATCGCTAAACCTTACTATTATTGATATTTTATCTCTTTCAAACAAATAAATTTAGAGGAAGTGCGTCGAAAATATTTTTGATCTAATGAACGTGCAAGGAAGTCATGTGTTGGACACATCAGATTTTTTTAATGTAGTTTTAAGTAGTAATTTTGTTTCTAATTCAAGTACGAACTCATGATTAATTTGTTTGCTATAATACATATTGACATTAAGAAAATAGATGCATATAATTTGAAGGAAAAACAAAGTAGCGCTTACTCTCATGATTCACGATTGCTTATTTTAGTTTCACAAGTGGATATTTAATATACTTTAAAATAACTAAATACACAAATGAGAAAGACATTTTTATAATGAATATTTCATGAACGTAATCGTATTTCCTACGTTATTTTAAACAATTTAACATTAATCTTTAACAAATGATGTATTAAAGCGCATTTCAGTGTTTTCGGGATATCCTGTATATTGGAGAAAATTGGTAAAATGCGCTCTATAACGCGATCCCCGAATTAATTATTCTTTAATAAAGACATTCCATGTAGTATATGTTATTCTTTTGTCGCTTTCTCAATCGAACTTAGGAATTGAGCAAGCATAATGAACGCTTGTACAAAATATTAACTACATTTGAAGTGTCTGTATAAAGGGGCAAAAATCAATAATTTATAATTTACTGTACCAGATGTAAGTCTGAATCACATAATCAAGGCATATCTAACTGATAAATAGCATTTTCAACTGTCAAAATTAAATTGTCTAACTAGTATCAAACGTCATGCTTATTTACAAGAATAAAAACTACTCAAGTAATACGATTTCTGATTAAAATAATTTATTTATAAGTAACACATGAGTAATTATTCACTAAACATGATTTACATACATATTTTTAGAGTTTCTAAATACATTATAAAAGTGTTCACTTACCTTTACATTCAGAGCAAAATGTTCGAATTTTACGATAAATTTTCATGAAAGAAAATGGCACAAGATTCACAAAACGATTACCTACATCGAAAGTTCTTTAGTACGACAAAAGTATAAAAAATTGTTTTAAAATAATAAAATAATATAACATTTATAATACTTAGAATAATAAAATAGAACACTGTGAATGGAGAAAACAGGCCTCAATGATAAACTCATTTTTAGAGATGGCAACTCATGCGCAGGCCGGTTGCTTAGCGATGGCCCCGTTGAAGCCAACATCCACGCCATCCCATTCTCCCAAAACATTGAATTTCTTCATTGTAAAGTTTCATATAAAGTTTGTCACGTAAAGTTTCAAGAACAAAAGTGCGTTATTAAAATTTTTTTTTCTCATTTTTTCCTGGTTATACTTGAGTTTATTTTAAAGCTAAGGCTTTAGGCATAATTTTGATTTCAATTCTATGATATTTTCATTCTTTATTTTTTCTAAGTCAATTATTTTTTAACCACGTATTAGTGCTTGGACATCAACCGTGACGACAAAAGATTATTATTGTGATAGTCTTTCCATTGTTGTAATCCCTTTCTTTTAACTGGAATATCCACTGTAGTGTATTTTAATTGAGCTATGACGCAGTGGCGGCTCGTGGGTTATTTAAAAGGAGGTTCACAAAACAAATTTCGAAAATTAAATATACAGATACGACGCACCTTACAAATTTAAATAGATTTGCGTTTCCAGCAGTTAAAATAAAACAATACACCAACAGAAAGAAAACAAGTCATCTTAAGCATGGGCGCCGTCAGCATAGGGCAAGGGGGGCAATGCCCCCCTGGATTTTTGAATCACAGTGTTTTTCCTTGCTTTTTTGATCTTTCCAACATGGTAACCATACATTGAAGTAGATCTTTGCCCCCCCCCCCCCAGGAAAATATTCTGTCGGCGCCCATAATCTTGAGTCTTACATTTCACCACCAAGATAAGTTTTAGCAAAGGTGCTGTCTTGATTCATTTTTCTTCAATTTTTTTTTCAAAGGATAATATTGAAAAATGCCATTGCTTTTGCTCCGAAACACTTATACTCCCATTTTAAGTATTTACACTAGTTTGTAAAAAAATAATGCAGTGAAAAATGATAGAAATAAAGATAATATTAAGAAAATGAAATATAAATTAATTAACTAACCGAAAATAACAAAACAAAGGAAAATCCGGAGGCGATAGCGCAAAAAAATTCCCCTGCGTACACAATGAAATAGTGCGAACGGAAGGGTTTCATTAGTGCGGTACTTCCTCCGAGCTGTTTCGGCTTCTAATCCCAGAGTACGGTTCAGAGGAAAAATTTTCTGTTCGCATGTGCGATTGATTAAGGACTGTTCTGTAGTAACCTACAGTATAATCATGGGCGCCGGCAGCATAGGGCAAGGGGGGCACTCCCCCCCCTGGATTTTTGTATGCAGTGTTTTCCCTTGCTTTTTTGTTCTTTTCAACATGGTAAACATACGTTCAAGTTGTCTTTGCCCCCCCAGAAATATTCTGGTGGCGCCCATGAGTACAATGCGTTAGCTGTAATAAGCCTATTTAATAATAGTGGGGGGAGGGGGGAGAGAGTAAAACTCTGATTTTAAATTCACATAAATCTAGAAGTGTGCTTAATATTTGTTTTCACTTTAATTTGTTAATGCGTTTATTCTTTAGCTTTTCCTTTGGGCTTTCACTTGCTCATGTGCTCAAATGGAGGAGCTGCCATTGCAATGGCGAGTTCTCCAACATTTGGCTGTAAGAAAAGGAATGGCAAATGTTCGACTAGCATCTCATAAGTAACGCTGAATTAAGAGGTAATGCCGTTGGTAGGATTTAAACACGAAAAATCAAACAAACAGCCCATGAAACACTTAACATTGCGCATGTTTTAAAATTACAAGGGTTTAAACAAAAAAGGAAAATCAAACAAACAGATTGATTATGAGACAGTTTCTGATTTTATGTCCCAAAAGCCCCTTCAACATTAAAAAATGTAGAAGATTAGGTTATTAAAATTAGGTACAGTATCCCCTCAGTTCCTCATATCTAAATTAGAGAACGCTTCTCTCATTGTCTGTAAATACCTCATGCATCTTATTTAACATATTTAAAATTGCATTCTTACTTCTTATATATGTAGTACCTGTATGACTGAAAACTATTCTAAGTATAATGTAAGCAATTTAATAACTATTAAGGCTGATATGGAATAAAAAGTAAAACTTATTTCAGTGTGTGTACATGTGACAACAAAAATGTGTTCCTAGAAATATGAAAAGTGATATTTATTACAATAAAAAAATTCTCGTTAAAAATATCAAACTATTTGGAATATAAGCAATTTCATTAAGTATAATCATAACCTTTTTTTTCTCTCTTGATGTTTAAAACGCAATGTGCGAATATATATTTAAATTTATTCAATAAAAAATATGTTAATACGTGTAAACAATCTTCCATAATCGTAAAATGGAAAAACAAATGGGTTAATAACTGTTCAATTATTTTTATGCGAAATTTCCGGAACTCGTTTTCTAATGCATCGCTATGTGTTCTTACATGGTTTAGGAGACTGAGGTGGCGTGGGTGTGACAACCTTCACTTTCCTAGCACAACGTTGGCGCCTCCATTAGTTAAAGTTCCTTGGCATTGTGTAATCTCTGTTCTGGGGTGGGCTTGCTAGTCAATTCAATTATGATGAATTAAAGTTTACAATGTCATTATAATACTAAACATTACTTTTTAAAATTATACTTTACTAGCTGAGTACCCGTTCTCCGCACGGTAGGAAAAGAACATTCGTTACACATATAATTCGAATTAAACCCAGTGATGTGGAATCTAAAAAAGTGAAAAATTATTTAAATCATGATGAAACGTTGACGTCATGAGTGCAAATCTGAGATAACTGTAGCATGATGCACGAAAACTATGTCAGTGTCACTGACGATCAAGAAAGAAGCAAGTTCTCTTGGATGACCTTGCCCAGGCTTTTTCTCGATAGATCAGGTATTGTGAAACTGCTTCTATAAATTGCACACGACGCTAGGCGTTAAATTAAACTCTCTACAAATCTGCAGACTATCCTGCTTATAGTCTCCACACATAGGATCTAGGTCAACGGTGGGGGTGTCCTCCCTCTTTCTTAGGGGTCCTAATTCGTATTTACGCTACGTTTTGGAGGAAACCAGCCATATATGTTTCCTAACATATGCATGTTGAGAGTACAGTTTTATTTTCCGAACGGAATATAGGATAACTCCGAACGGTTAGGTCGGCGGACGCAACCTGTTTTGATCCAGAAACCTCCCGTCTCCCAGTTCAGAACGCTATGCGCTCGGCCACTGGTCGGAATAAGTCGGACAAATGCTAGGGGAATATTATAAGCACATGGGACCTTTCTTGTATACATGACGATTCTCTATCTCTACCTAAACGCATTCTTTTTGCACTCCTTATGCTACAACCTATGTTTGAAAAACAACGTCTTCCAGACATGACTGAAATACCTATTGCTTTCTGTACACAAAAAAAATAAACGATCATAAATAACAAATAAACTCAGTTATATTTTTAACTATGATAATTGAAAACCTTAGAATTATGATAGTTAAAAGAATATTATTTCCTTTGAAATCAATCTTGCTTAAGTAGTTAAATAGATAAATTAACCTAAATAGATTGATAGATAAATTCACCTTAGTACCTACTCAAATACTAATATATAAAATCCTTGAGAGATTTACCCGAAAGTAATTGCACTACTTTGTTCAATTCAGATATAGCTTCATCAAAGATCTTTTGGTCATATTGAACAGCATTGCGCTGTAAAGCACCTTTTATTTTTATTTTACGGTCTAGAGAACACCAATAGACACGTGTGATCTCTTCGAATTATACAATGCGTGACGTCAAATTGCCGTCACCGGAACCCTTCTGGGGAATTTGATTGGTTGATGGAAGTTTATTATTTCGCTCGTAAAGTAAATTTTATTATCTAATGCATTTTTTAAGTCGTGACATTAAAATGACGTCAGTTTCGCTCGTGAAATTTAACTTAAATTATTGAAAGAAAAGTAGTTGTTTTCATGTTTTAAACTGATCTACTTTTATCGGATATAAACACTTTCATATATAGATGGTGAGTCACGTGACTCTTTAAATTACAAAGATTTGATAATCTGATCACGTGAAATAAAACCGCTTATTACAATTATATACAAATTCGTGTGGTTTAACCTGAAAACCTTATTAGCGAAGGCGTAAATATTGTCTTTTTCTTCGACACACGTGCGTATTATTGGCGTACCACGATATATTATACATAAAAACCTTCCTCTTGAATCACTCTATCTATTGCTGGAAACTGCATTAAAATCCGTTTAGTAGTTTAAAAGATCTAAGCGAACATCGAGCGGAAGCGACTCCATTTTATACTATGTAAAGAAAGATTTACAAAATGCCCTTATTCCCACTGTTTTCAGTTTCAAAATTTTAAATAAATGTTGTCATTTAAATGCATACATGCATGCGCACAAATTAATATACTTTAACAATTTTTATGAAATTGTACTTATGATAAATATGTCTTATTAAACTTGAAGTAAAATGCACTCTGGAGGTCTATTAAAAATATAAACTTGAATAAATCTATTTAAAAAATTATACGCTGAATGTGAATGATAATATATTCTTGTCTACATTTAATTTAGGAGATACTGTATTAATAATTATGTTTGATACTAATTGCCTTCGGCGACCAGTTTTGGCCGTCGATGGCCAGCTGGTCTGTCCGCTTCACGTCCAGCATATGCAACGTGCGGGCCGCTTTTACACGTTTCGGTGAATGGCCGCCAGTCTTGACAATTTTCACCAGCATAAAATCATTCATGCCTTTGCAAAAAAGCAATTCCCGCGTGAAATTAACAAACATGAAGTGAATTACACCATTTTTACGCAAAATTAAAAAAGTAAGTGAAATAAATGTGTCACATAAAGCAGGGCCGGCGCAAGGGGGGTGCGAATGTAGGCGATCGCCTAAGGACCCGCGCTTAAAGAGGCCCCGCTCCTGGGCCTTTTTTTTTCTTTTTTTTTTTTTTGCTATCACATTAGAACGAGCGTGGTAGATGGTTATGACATATCCCGAAAAAAGCCGAGAAATAAAGCTAATATGTACTAGCAGTGCTAGTATAGTAACTTACATAAGACATGATAGAAAAGAGGCCCAGCGCTTGCGCTTCGCCTGGGCCCCGCACGCCCCTTGGGCCGGCCCTGCATAAAGTTCACAATTTTCACATAGTAAGTTCTCTTACATAGCAGGAGTTTAAACTTGACACCGCACAGTGGAGTATTTGTGTCAAAATCCTGGCCAAAAATATTTTTCATGTGTTTTAACGTTAAAATCATTACTGTTGACTTTTGACTTACTTTTTAGTATTATGTATTTCTTAAATTATATAAAAAAGCATGTTGTCGCCAAATTTGGCGATATATCGCCAAACGACACGAAGTTGGTTTCTAACAAATGTCTTGTCCGGGGAGTGTCCCTTACTGGGAAGTACTGCTATTGTATAATACCACTTATAAATGTAATACCACGCGGCTGTCGATCTAACGATCTGGAATTTTGGACGATTTTCTCCAGATGTCACGTGAATAAGCATTAGAACCCCTTAAAAAGCCCTCCGCCCAAGGCAACCTTCCCGTTAGGCAAACAGCCGTGTAGCTGTGCCTTAACCACAATAAAAATATATAAATGTAATACTTTAATAATACTTATAAATTTAATACTACTTATCTATAAATCAATTTTTATCATAAAAATTTTTAGATTTTTTACTTATCTAAATGTAGTTACTATTGGGATCTTAGTTTTCTAATGACTTCTGAAGATTAACTTTTTCATTCTGATTCTTTTGAACTCTGATGTTCGTCTTCACTCAGAATCACTTTTTTTTTTTTTTTTTTTGGAGAGAGAGAGAGAGAGAGATAGAGAGAGAGAAAGAGAGAGAGAGGGGGGGGGGACCACCATCGGGCCCCTCTGTTTAGGGTCTAGCTGTAGCGAAGTTGTAGGGTCTCGCTGTAATAAGGCTTGCTCCTTTTCGTTGGTCTTTGTCAAGAGCAGCTAAAAGGACACTGCTTAAAAGAAGCCTACTTGAAACCCAAAGAATCTTTTTCCAAGCTGGATGAGAAAGTAATTTATTTCAAGCCAGCACTTCAAAATGACTTAAAGAGCTAGCACGTGTTTCTGTTTGCACACTCACACTCCAATGACCCGAAGTCACAGTTGCCAACCTTTGAGATCCAAAAATGGGGAGCTTTTGCTTTGGACACAGTTTACGACATGAATGGAAAACTAAGCTGTAAATAGATGGGACTATTTACAGGACTAAGAAAGGGCAATTTTGGAATATGTAGAAATTTTCTTCTTGTAGCAAATTTACATCAGAAAAATAAGAAATTACATACTGAATTTAAAATACCGATCTTAAATCTTAACTGAAATGAAATTTTATATACACCTTTATCCAAACACTTGCACATAATTTATAGTTTATGAGAAATACAAGCGCGTATGTTTGTATCCCTTTTGCGATCACCCGTCGAAAAATTATCGAAAAAATAAAAAGGGCGCTATACAAATAATTTTTTTTAAAGAAATGGTGGATGTTGGGGGAACTTTTTTTTCCTGGAATAAACACTCAATACCGTAATAATTACGATTATAGTTGAAATTAGGCGCGACAAGCCGCGACATCCCTTCAAAAAGCTTTTTGAAATGTGGATCTTTAAAAAAAAATTAAAAAAAAAGTTTACAATTTTTTTAAATAAAGTAATATTATTTTTTCAAGCTAATAGATACATATAATTAAAATACATATATTTTACTACAATTATGCTTAGTATCAAATCAGTAAATTAATTTAAAGAGCCCGTAAAAAATGCAAGACGAAGTAATAGGAAACGCTGAAATCTCTTGCCGTAAATGAAGAAACTTTCTTTTAAACCGAGTGTTGCATCTTTTGGATATGAATTATGGTCGAAAAACGTGCATTACATGATGCATCAGTTACTAGGCTATCCAAAAAAATATATATTAGTGTTTTTAAACAAATTTAAAATTTTCGACTTTTGGCCAGGATTTTGATATGAATACTCCACTGTGCACCGATTCGTTTTTCTAATACTTTTTCTAACAATATTTGTAACTGATTTAAAAAGCGACATTTTGGCATCAGGTACGATCTGGAAAAGATTTAGTAGTATTTAGATTTACCGCTATCTCAAGCACGGTAAATCTAAATACTACGTGTGTTCCAAAATGTTAGCACACAATATTCTGACAATGAAAAGTAATTCAAATGCATATTATAACAATGCCGGTTAGGTTCAGCTTGTGTATTTGCCGCCAAGAAATATTTGGCGGCGTTAATTATGTCATTATAGCAAGTACAGCTTGGATATTTGCCCGCGCTGCGAGATGATATGTTTCGCGGTACTAAATAAGCCAATCTGCAAAGGATTATGCATATGAATGACAGCAACCTTGAGCGATGATTATCGGTTATGAGTAACGTGACCATTTATTTTTCTCTTCAAAACGGGACATCTACTACTTCTTTGGTAATAGTGTATTTATTTTCTTCCTCAAAAAGGGACATCTACTGTTTTTAAGGTAAAATAGTGTAGGGAGATACTGAATTTACAGGTCTGGGTATCTTTTAGTTGTTAAGAAAACGCGCAAAAAAAATCTTGTGTTAATGTTAATATCAAAATAAGATGAAAAGAAAACAGTTTGCTAAAACAAACATATACTATAAAAAATAGTGCAAAACGTACGTTTCGGGTGGTTCAAGAAGGGGTAGGCCCTTCTTCGAATTCAAAAACACCTTCCGACACAAGGCAGGAAGGTAGGAAAGTGAGAAATGTAAACAGAAAGACACACATAAAAAAGGAAGTTGTCATTAGGAAGGGAAAAAATTCTTAGAAAATCAGAGTGAAAAGGGAAAATAAAGTCGAGATCCGGGGGGGGGGCATAAGCAAAAGAGGAACATGACTTTAAAAAAAGAAATAAAAAATAATAAATTGAAATAGTTGACAAAAAAAGAACATTAAAATAACAAACACAAAAACAGTACATCCCCCGGAGTTTTCTTTGCTTGTGAGGGAGGTCAGTTTTATTTTATTTATTTATTTATTTTTTTTTTACAGGCACTGCCGTTGGATGATTTTATATTTTAAGCGGCCTTTATTGAAATCGTTACCGTGAGTTGCTCTTTTTCTAAAAACGGGACATTGCAGGGGACATTTTCTAAAAACGGGACATTACGGTGTCCCGAAGCTGTGCTTGGGGACGACGGGACAAGCTACCTAAAAGCGGGACTGTCCCGTTCAAAACGGGACGTATGGTCACCTTAGTTATGAGCATGTGTAAATCGCCAAATACGGAAAAGTTGCCCTTAGAAGCTATATAATAGCTGTTCCGTAGTTTTTATCAAAGAAAACGTATGAAGCATTGTTTTCTAAGAAATAATTATTAACTATAAGTATACGTAAGTTACCAAATCATGAAAAATCGCCAATAATGGCAAATACGCAAGGTGGTTCATAGGTTTTACACAGTTAAAAATAGTGTGCGAAGTTGTTTGAAGGAACATGCAAGAAACAAGGAATGTGTAGCTCGGTAACATTCTATGAGATTGGGTTTTGTCAATAATGCCTTTTTTTTACGAATTATTAAAGGCCGAATTATAAGCCTTATTAACCCTTTAACGCGCAGTGTGTGCTCTCCGGGAACGCCAAACTCTGATGTTTAAACTGTTGCCAGTCACGAAGAATAGATTTGATTTCTATAGAAATAGTTGCGGGTGACATCGTTCCATGAGAATACTTTCCTTTTTAGCACGTCATTTCCGTAAAAAAATTATCACGCTTCCGCTTTCCGTAAAAAAATTATCACCCCTTTTTTTGGACTCAGCTGGCTGTGCGCGAGCACAATAGGGGCATAAAAGGGTCTCTGTCGTCAATAAAAGGGTCTCTAGATCTGTGGCACGCGATGAACGTTTCGATCGTCCGCCATCTTGCTGGTAGTTAAATCGAGCGATGGCAACGGCTGCCCTTTTTTCAGCATTGGGAAAGGGTTGCGCTTCAAAGGGTTAAAGGCCGAATGCCTCATACGAAAAGCTAGCGTATCGAGTCTAGGGGCTTTGACCCCTAGTCAATAATAAAATTTAGAACATCATAACGTGCATGAAAACGTAAAACAGTTATTTTACATTTAAGTTCAGATATAAAACTTTTGTTACTAAGCCATGGAGTTAAATATTCGATACGCAGTTCTTTACGTTCTCCGTATTTAGTGCGCTAATACTTTACAGTGTTTGAACATATTATACACGAATTTTATCTTTTTTGCACTCCTCCAACTAAGCCAAATCTCACACTCCTACGCGCTAAAAGGAGATACAAGCATTTTTTTCTTTGCATTAATATATAGATTATTAAATCATATTTTAAAGTATCATAAATAGACACGTACATAAATTTTCATTGGAATCAATATGCCATGTCAAAACAATCGTGATAATGTATTTTGTCTTAGCTGAAAAACACAAAGCCTTACTATTAATTTAGCCTAATCAATAATACTTTAAGTATACTAATT
Source organism: Cheiracanthium punctorium (assembly GCA_038373885.1). Taxonomy (NCBI): domain Eukaryota; kingdom Metazoa; phylum Arthropoda; class Arachnida; order Araneae; family Cheiracanthiidae; genus Cheiracanthium; species Cheiracanthium punctorium. Next base: position 136,886 of record JAWZYV010012595.1, on the reverse strand, counting down.
ATTAATTATTTAAGTTACATTGTATTTTAACAGCATTGTTTAATGTTAATCACAGCAGACGAATTTTTTCAGAAAAACTGTATTACTTTTTGTGTAGCACTGATATATACGGCAAATTTTGGATTAGGGCGCTCCACCATGGCCCAATACATAAGCAAATGTCGCTCTGTCGATCACCAACGTCGCAAATTGCGAAAATAAAATTAGATTGACGAAAGAAAATACGTTTTGGCGAAAATATTGGCAATTGCTTTTCTGAATGATGTCCGGAAAAATCTAATTTGGAATGAATTGGCGAAATGTTAAAAAGAGCCAGCGCACTCCTGCATAAGGTACTGAAAAGTGGAATTGTCTGAAGTGTGAAGGTCCAGGGTTCTGGCCTACCGCGCTGCTGTTGATCTAACGGTATGGAGTGTTAGAACACACCTTAAAAAGTCCCCCGCTCAAATTAACTCCCTCCCCTTGGTAGATATCCCATGTGCAGGTTTGCCTTTAATGCACTACACAACTACACTAAACTTGGCTTAGGGGTTATCTACATATTAAAACAGAGCCCAAGTTCCGAAAGTGATGTAGAAACGCCTTCACTCAATATTTGAAATCACCATGTCAAAAAAACTGAAACAATAAATTTCCGTCAATTTCCAACTAATAGTGTTTTAGATTAAATCTCGGAAAAATTACCTCTCTATTGTTAAAGAGAAATGTTAAACTTTAAGCCATAAAATAAATGCATTTAATCATATATTATTTCAAAATATTTTTTTCTAATGAATGACACTAGCCGTGAGGCATTCACCACTACTACGGCCGGAAGCGTTTGTCATTATATTATGGGGCCACACAATGCGCGCCACAACATTATGCCTTATGAGCGGTCTTTCACAAAAATTCATATATAGACAACTTTTCTCAAAAATTAAAAAATTATGTACAGTGGAAGAAAAGATTAATCCCTTAACGGTCGTATTATCCCTAGCAGTCCATCCCTAGCAGTTTAAAGGCATATTTAAAGTACAATACTATTCTACTATATAATTTTAGCTAATGATCCGCCGCCAATTGTGTGCCTCCCTCAAAATTTGCGGCAAAAGTCGCCAATGTTGGTGGCTTTTGCAATAAATTGCCAAATATGGTACGAAGAAAATGTTTCGAAGAATGAAGACAGCTCGGGGAGAAATTTCATTATTACTTCCTTGTACGAAGTATAAGGAAGTAATGCGATCGTGAAAAAATTCGGTAGCCAGATTAAAAAAAAAAAATGATTTTGACTACCTCTAAATTTACTTACGTACGTATAATTATTAATCTCAAAAGCTATTGGTCGTAGAATACTAAAACATTATATTTAGGATTGTTGTAACATCTAGTTGTGCACCTCCCCTTTTGGTCCTAATCGGCTGGATAGATTATGTACAGGGTGATTTACGTAAAATTGAGTACTTTAATGTACTCATCTTTTTACTTCCTTGAACGAGGTATTAGGTAAGGAAGTAATGTGATCGCAAAAATTTTCGGTTATCAGATTTCGATGAAAAATCCGATTTTGACTGCCTCTAAATTTACTTTTAAGAATTTTTGCGATGCATCTCATCGTACGCATGCATGCACGTTATATGAATGCATGTATAACCCATTTTTAACCATTAACCCATTTTTTATTATAAAGGGTACAGATCACAAGTTTTTCCAAGAAGAAAATTGCCCCCGAGGGAAAAAAAACACCTTACAGTTGGGATTTCATATGGAAACTCCCCAAATTTGTATAAATTTCTTTGTAGAATCGGGAAAAAGAACTGGAAAAAAAATATTACCTGGCAGCCAAATAGTCCATACAAAAAAAAAAAAAAAAAAAAAACCTTAAATTATAATTCGACTATATATTATATAACTTATAAATTATAATTCGATTTATTTCAAAATGTTTCTCTATTTGTACATAAGATATTAATCAATGATCTACCGTCTTCTTTTGATACTGAAAAAAAGTGTAGGAAGAATATATTAAACAGCATAATTACACTTACTTTATTGAACTATTATTTATCAGTGAAATGCACCACAATAAAACATGCAACTTGCTGTATAACAAAATGCGAAAAATGTTTAACTTCGTAAATTCATGAAACAACTCAGATGTTAAATAGCACCTAAAAGTTTCTTCAGAATTTTTAAATGTCAAGTTTTCAGCAAGTAAGCATGTTGATGACAGATAAATGCTACGAGTGGAAGATGCCGGGTGTTGTGAGCACCGATCGTCCTCGTATTCAAAAACCGCGTAGCTCTGGGACGTCTTCGAAATTCTTCAAGCATTCTGGATTTATTACAGTTTCTTCATTGTAAGGCATTTTGTTTATGATTTTCTTCACTATAATCTCCATCTTCTTACCGTTCATATTGTGCTGCAAAGTATGTATAATTACATAAGTAATAATAATAGTAATAGTAATAGTAATAATAATAAACTCTATATTAATGATATAGCAGTGTATTTCGCTCTTAGTCAAAGGTTACTTCTTATTTTCACAGATGATTTTTTTTTTTTTTTTTGCTACTATTAGTATTCGAGTGCTATATACTATTTCCATTTCTTAAAAATTTTCCAGAAAACTTTCAATTTAGATGCATAATCAAATACAGTGCATTACACCGCTTTGGGCTGCGTCTATGAATTAACCCTGTGGTCTATGTACACATCCTTTTAAAAAGAGAGAGTTTAAAATAAATGCAAAACTCTTTTGAGATCATCTCTTATAAACCAAATCGTCGTGTTCAAAATACATTTAAAGAATCGTTACTTACTAGCTGGAACCCGTCGAATTCGACGGTCACTTTATTGACTGTAATATTCAAAAATAAATGGGAACGATCAAGAATGTCACCAAGGCCTTGAACAAAACTAACAGGAAAAATCAAAGAGCGACGCGGACGGAATATGACTTGTGACAGAAAGTAAACAAAAGGTTTCACGCCAGTTCTTAGCAACTGTACAATGACGATGAAATGATTGAAATCTTAAAAATTTGTTTTTAACTATCTTTATTAAGTAAAAAAAAAGAAGAGTAGATATTAAATGACGAATGAGCAAATACAGTTACAAATTCTAATTGAGCATTTCGTTGAAGACGATATTTTGTGTAAAGTCATCGACCACGAAACGTCCAGGTGAATTCTCTTAAATGATCTTGTCTGCCACAGCATTCTTTGATCTAACCATTGAAAGAGTGACATACAACATTCCATGAGAAAATACGGGCGCAGAAAGGTAAACGCCATAAGTATGAAGCGAAAATAGTGAAAAGTTTCGGAATTCTGCAAGAGACAAAAAAATGTAATCCGCCAAATGGCGATCGCGCGCTCCCTGCTTTATTTGCCTTTTCTCAAGCTACCCTCGATGGTAAAGATCCAGTATCAGACAGAAAACTGAAAAATTAAAGAAATAAAAGATAAATCGCTAACTAAAGAAGGAGTTTATAACTGCCGTCAATGTCGTTAACAAACCACAATGTATTTGTATGGAGAAAAGTTTGAAAAAAATCTGAAACACTTTCATATTTTAAATACTCACTAAAATGCTGTATATTAAAAGCGTATCATAATCCATGCGCCGTCCCTATTTTTCTTCCTTGTTTCATTAAATTGAAAAGCGTATCATTATTCATATCCGTGCCTTTACTTAGGAAGAAAAAAAAAATTCTTCCTTGTTGCACAAAACATTTCTTTGGAATCGAAATCTATAGCGGCTAAAACTGTTTTACAATATTCGCCAAACATATTCCAACTATACTTCACCATTTTAAATACTATTCGGAATGAGCATTATAATCAATGAGTGTGCTATATTTGTCTTTCTCGTTGCATAAAACAGATCTTTGGAATTAATATCTATATTAAATTTGCCTACTAAAGCTATTTTACAACCATCGCCAGGCATGGTTCGGTTTTTAAGTTTTTTTGCCGCAAACGTGGCGATCAATTATCAAAAATCGCAAACCTTGTCAGACTTATTCTCCCCCCCCCCCTTTCCGCGTTATGTGGCAAACACATTTAAAAAGATTTCCACCGTGACAGTTCATCTCTACAAAAGCTGTCTATCAATCATATCGACAGAATCGAGTAGACAAAGTCTGGGCGTGAACGAAATAGCACCCTAGTGCTAAAAAGCGATAAAGCGCTAAAATATAGAAGGCTTTTTATGACAGCAAAATCTATTTAATAAACCACAATGTTATTTCTATGGCGAAAAATTGCACATTTGAAGTTCCGCTACGGAGCTTACGCATATCAATCGTTTACGTAAGATCGTTTTTTAGAACAACACATTTATTATCACTACACACTGTTGCCACACAACATTTACAAACGGATGCAATTTTTAACAAATATTTTTCCAAATAAATCAAACCTTGCGGAGCTTACGCATAAAAACATCGTCTGCCAACAATGGGGTTAATAAACCACAATGTTATTTCTATGGCGAAAATAAAAATATCGTCTGCGTTAATAAACCACAATGTTATTTCTATGGCAAAAATTTGCACCTTTGTCGTTCCGCCACGCCTAAACCGTTCGACATTTTCTGATTTTCTCTTTTGATGGCACATCTAGGGGCCCAGACCTTTCTTCAGACACCTCAACCGAGTTTTTACACCCAGCCGTTCTCTCGATTCGGTTGTCGAAAGAAAAACATGTTTCAAAATAATATATAGATTCTATAAAATGAGACAATTGTATAAAACAACAAACCTTTCAAGAAGTCTGGATCAAGGGCTTAGAACTTTATAAGTTCCAATTATTAATCAAAATACTGGGCTTTGAGTACCTTTTTAAAAAGAAAGGTTATTCATAATAACAGTTGTAATCCTTCAAGTTACTGGCGTTTAACGTTACTCAAATGGCTATCATTTGGATTACATGCATACATATACAAGGCGTCTTAAAAAGGAAGTAACGAGCTTTAATTCATTGTCTGTAAGAGTATATAATTGCAGGCAATATAATTGAAAAAAAAAAGTTCAAAATAAAGTGGAAAAAAGACTACATTAGGAAAGTTACGCTTTTTAAATTTGTATACGAACCTCATTCAAAACAATTCTCAGTTAGTAAAATGTACCCCATTTACTAATGAGGTTACGTACAAAATTTCAATCCTTCATCATAAAACGTCTAAGAGGTATCTTTAAATAATGACGGCCAGGGGCTATACATCAATGTGAATGTAAATGTTTCATTGCTACAGTCCAAAAAATTATTTTGTTTCATAATTTCTGTCTGTCCCCTGAAACGCTATCATCCGACGTGATTTTTTCCCCTTCGATAGGCATTGAAAAGTGGTTTAAGTCAGCATATATTTATCATACTCCTGGCACTTTTTATGATATAATTCTCAAAATTTGTACATCACCTCATAAGTGTATACGGCACATTTTATTAACTGGGAATTTTTTTTTGTATGGGTGTCGTACACAAATTTTAAAAATGTTACTTTTTGAAAATTAACAAGAAGAATATTTTCTTAACGTAGCCTTTTTTCCTACTTTATTTTGAACATTTCTTTTTTTCAATTTGCATTGCTCACTTAATCTCTGATAGATAAAGAATTACAGCGTGTTACCATCTTTTTAGCACACACTATATATGACTAAATCATAGGTTCCCAACGTGGGCGATAACGCCCCCTTGTGGGCGTTCAGGGGGGCGGTAAAAGACCCAGAGAAAATTAGGAGGCGTTGATATGGCACGGAGGGGCGTGGGAAGATTAACCAAATATAGTCTAAAAGAGACTTAAAAATCACTCTGATAATTCATTTCTATCACGTGTGCGAAAATTCACATATTTCGATATGAGACTTCGCTGTTGAGAGAAAGAGATACCTCTCTAATACTAATATACCTCTCTACAACTTTTATTCCTCTTTTTTAAATGAAGGAGAAATTCAGTAGAGTTTCAATTCCAACAATATTCTATCTATTAGTAATTTTTTTTATTTGATTCTTGTTTTCACCATGCATTATGTACTCTCTTATTTCTCTGGAGTGGGAGGGGGGCGGTAATGAAATATTCACTAGAAAAGGGGGCACCAGTTCAAAAAAGGTTGGGAATCTATGGACTAAATCATGATCATAGGTTCGTTTTAGTTTAGCTTGTACCATAGCCGCCAATGTGTTGAAACTGGGAGTGTTCACTTACAGGTATATCCGGCGTCTGAATTATTATTTCAGGAACGTGTCTGGAAGAAAGCTCTCTCGATATGGCTGCTCGGATCCTCTTGACTAGGTTCCGGTTGAAGAGGTGACCATTTCTCATCTTCAAGAACAAAACAGCTCGCTCGTCTCTGTCTTTACTGTACTGAGAGACGCAGAGACTGTCTCGAACTTCTGGGAAGGTGTCCACTGCAAAAGAAGAAAAATAGGAATGACCGTTACCTCATTATTTCGCGAACGCAGTTATTTTAAGTTCCTAGAAATGAATTGAAAAATGAACAAGCAGATATAGTATATAGTGGGTGTAAATAAGAATCTTATTCCACTCCTTAATTTTTTCTTACAATATTTATTCTCATATTAATACTTTGTTCTAAAACTACACTAGTCTCACAACTAAGTATAGTTTTTGAGATCCCCTGTTTCTGGCGTTGCTTGGCAAGTAAAAATCCGAAAATCTGAAATTGGAATATTTTTTTAAATATTTTATTAGATATATCTGCCATAGCATTTAATGTTCACCTCAAGAAAATGGACGATCAAACTGGCGACCAAGTGATACACTGGTATAATTTGAAATGTATTTCTGCATATCTTAAGTGAATAAAAGTTCATAACCTTAAGTTGTATTTACCTCATAAAATACTAAGAAAGCACATTTTCTGATTTTATGAACGATGGTAAATTTAAAATTTGATTTCTTTTGAAAGCTAGATCTCTGAAATTGTACCGCTTAACTATTAACACATCCATTTGTTTATAGCTGTCAGTTTTGTAAATATTTAGAATGTTCTTTACTATAAGATACGCATCGCAGGTATTATATGTACTTACAATACACACACACACACACACACACACACAGAAGTTTTATGATTCGATTTCAGTTTGATGAATAATAAATTATATCTAAAATAAAGTTGACAAACTTACCAATGTTATATATTTCAGAGCTTCCAAATCGGCATCCCCTTGGTTTCAAAGTGTCATCACTGAAAATAAACAAGAATGAAATATTTACAAATTCATATGAAAGCCCTAGAATTTATATTCATTTCACAGCTACAAAAATAAATGAATTAATAATTATTAAATAAGAATAGTGGTATTTTTATAATCTGATGTTTAAACATATATCAAACTCTAGAAAAAAAATATTTTTTAACACATTACAGTATAGTAAGTTTTAGCGTTATTGTTTGTCCTCTATAACTCTTTTATGTACTTAGTCAACGTTGCATGTTGATGCATTATTATAGAATAAATGTAAACAACATGGATATGATTAAAGTATTAGGTTCTACATGTTAATATATTTGAAGATTATGATTTTTAGAGGTGTGGGCTATTTTTGAGTATACATGACTTACCTTCTCCCGCAAATAATGATGCCTCTCGTGACGGGATTGATTATGGCCAAATCTCCCACAGCAAATTTTCCTGAAATAATGAATAAGCAAACTTAGGAGAGTTGAAAAAAAATATCGTTAATACACATAAATTATTTTTGCAAAACATCATCAGTTATAAATAGGTTCATCATATTGAAGAATAAGAACGATGCTTTTTCAGGTTTTGAGGGGAGGGGAAGATTTCAAAATGAATTGTGTTCTAAATAAAGTTGAAATAGGTAAACAAACCAGTAAATAAACATTTATTAACATTTTGTTTTATAAATAACATTTTTTAAACTGTAGTTTTCCGTATTTAATTAGGTGGAGCAAATTTTTTGTATGATATAAATTATGTTAAAAAGAGAAGTTTATTCCTTATTGGTTTGGGGGTTCTTTTAAATCATAGGCGGCTCGTACGAGGGGGAAGGAAGATAACTGACCCCTCACTTCCATGAGTAAAGAGACTTTGACCCCCTCACTTTTTAATGTTCAAAAGTAATCGAAAAATGATGGAGGGAAACCCAATACACAAACCGCGCTAAGAAAATGAGTACGAACGAGTAAGATTTACCACTCTGAAGGTCATTTGTTCAATAATTAGAGAAATTCATTTAATCAATAATGACGTTAAAATCCAGCAATATAGCTGAATTTTAAATAGAAAATAAATCAGCCTTTGCCAACAAGCACCTTTTCTGACTCCCCAATGTTTTGGTGTACCAGCCGCCTATGTTTTGATTCAAGTAAAAGTGGTGCAATAGCACAGTAAGTGAACAGACAGTGGCAGTGTATTGTTCATTATTTTATTGATACGATGTTCGTCAACAAATACTTATTTTTTGAAGAGGATATGTGACCAAGGAAACCAATTAAGCGTGAAATGGTTTCCTACTTCATGGAAAGGAGTTACCGAATACGCTGACGTAAAAACTCCTCAAATCATATTTTTACTTCCTTGTACGTAGTATAAGGAAGTAATGTGATCCCGAAAAATTTTGGGGGCCAAATTTCGACAAAAAATCCGATTTTGACTACCTCTAAATTTAATTTAAAGAATTTTTTCGATGCATCTCATCGTAGGCTAGCATGCACGATCATATTAACGCGTCTGCAACTCATTTTGACCAGCGGCGAGTTTATTGTGGTCAGTTTTTCCATGCCGTCTGTACGTACGTACGTACGTATGTATGTAACTCGCATATCTCAAAAACTATGGGTCGTAGAATGTTGAGATTTGATATTTAGGATTGTTCTATGATCTAGTTGTGCACCTCCCCTTTTGGTCGCAATCGAATGAATAGTTTATGTACAGGACCGCCCAAAAGATTCGAAATACATTACGCTCTATGGGCCGAAATTCATTAAACTCGCATATCTCAAAAACTATTAGGTGTAGAATGTCGAAACTTCATATTTTGGATAGTTGTAACATCTAGTTGTGCACCTCCCCTTTTGGTTCCATTCGATTGGATAGTTTATCTACAGCACCGCCCAAAACATTCGAAATACATTACGCTCAATGGGCCGAAATTCATTAAACTCGCATATCTCAAAAACTACGAGGCGTAGAATGTTGAAACTTTATATTTAGGATTGTTGTAACATCTAGTTGTGCACCTCCCCTTCCGGTTCCATTCGACTGGATAGTTTATCTACAGAACCGCCTAAAAGATTCGAAATACATTACGCTCTATGGGCCGAAATTCATCAAAGCGTTTTTTAGAGGTATTGGGCTATTTCAAACGACTCAGAAGTGATATATGCTGTAAAGAGTTAGAAAATGAATTTCTCCATTAAAAAAAGTGTCTTTATCATTTACAGTTCTGCTACAGGAACACTCAAAAGATTTCCAATACATGACGGTCAATGGCAATTTTAGGAGATTCATCCATTTCAAGCACAATACCGTCCTACCACATAAGTTAGGTAATGGTCCGACCACGGTCACGTGCCTCCCTCAAGAACTATGCCAAAAGTCGCCAAGCTTGGCGACTTTTTTGTGTACGTGTGTGCATATTTAACTCTCAAATCTCAAAAACTATTATGAAATTTCGATTGTTGTAACATCTAGTTGTGCATCTCGATTTTTGGTTAAAATCTACTGGAGAGTTTATTTACAGGACCACCGAAAAGAATTTCAGTACTTTAATGTCTATGGACATCTTCAATATAATACAATTGTAGACAGTCATTGTTTGGTACATGCCCAAAATCTCGCCGTCTGTCCTCGACCTTGGCGAGTTTTGCCGAAATGTCGCCAAATTTGGCGATAGTCAGTCATTTGGTCCATGCCCAAAGTATCGCCATTTGTCATCGTTCTTGGCGAGTTTTGGCGAAATATCGCCAAATTTGGCGATAATCTGTCATTGTTGGTCCATGCTTAATATCTCGCCAAATGTCGTCGACATTGACGAGTTTCGCTGAAATATCGCCAAATTTGGCGCCAAAAATTATTTCGTATTTTGTATAACTCTAAAACTTTAACCCGTAGAATTTTGAACTTTTGTATTTAGAACTATATTATAATATCTAACGGTTTTCAATATCTTTTTTGACAGCAATCGACTGGGAATTTATTTACAGGGTGAACCAAATGACTTTAACTACATTAAGGTGTATGGATGCATTCAATTCATTGAAAGTCTGTGGTCAATGACTACTTTGGCTATCCCCAAAATCTCGCAAACTATTTCAAGTTTGTCGGCTTTTGGTGAAATATCGCCAAATACAGTGTCAGAAAGAAATCTTTCAAATTGAACTCAGCTTGGCGATATCGAAATGCTTGGCTAGAAATCGCTATATCTTACTATTATTGATATTTTATATCTTTCAAACAAATAAGTTTAGAGGAAGTGCGTAAAAAACATTTTTGATTTAATAGACGTGCAAGGAAGTCATGTGTTGGACACATCAGATTTTTTTAACTATGTGCAAGATATTTATTCATTGGTTGTGTTCATCCACTGCTCGGTTTACCTTAGGTTGTTTTCCTGTGCCCCAACCTCCTCTTCGACGTTACACCTATCCAGTTATACGTTCTTTAATACACGGAAACAGATGTTTTCTGGAATTCAATAAAGTTTGGTAGTGTTTTTAAAAATTTAGCTGGCCAGTGCTCTATCGTCAGCATTGATAGACCTAAGCTAGGAAGAAACTATGAGCTCAATCTTTGCCGCCGCGTTTTTGCTACAATAGCAAATCGCGGTGAGCTAGTAAAAGCCAATAAGATACTAAAATATTTATTTTAGTCATTGCCCTTAGATTCTAAATCTATGAGTGATTTTCTTTGAATCTGTGAAAGAGCGGTAAATGTTCACGTTAACTATTTCTGACGGAAACCATGCATTAAATAAACTTTGCTAATATGTATGAATTTTGCTTTGTTTGAAATATAGGAATGTCTCCGAAATACCCTTTAGATAATGGTCCCCCATATTCTTTGGGGACTTGTATGGAAAGGTTTTTGGCCTTTAAAAAAAGAAAAAAAGCTATACGCACGCTTTTATAATAATGCTTATCAGTGGCTGATCCAGAAAATTTTCAAGTGAAGGCTGATAAGGAAGACGAAGCAGAGTATCAGGAATGGGTCATTTTTCTTCTTCTTCTTTCTTTTCCACCGGTTCATTTTTAATCTTGAACCCATATTTAACCTGTTCGCATTCATCTTTGAAAAGACAGAACAGAGAAGACTCTCCTCGTTTGATCGATTTAGCTTCTCAGAATTTTTCTTAGAATACTCCTCCGAAGCCCGGTGACGTTATACCGCGGTTTATCAATGGGTGTAAGAGCGTTCAAATGGAATGCAATTGCTCCAATCCAAATCCGCCATTGTTTTATATGGTATATACCGAAGCAATGACGTATATAACGTATCATGGCAATCGATGTCTGCTTAATGCACGAACAGGCAAACTACAATCATAAAAAAAATCGTTCCGACTTTACTAGTGAGTGCTATTAAAAAAAGAAAAAAAGAGACATATGTACCTGGAAATTTATCAAAATAAGTCGTCTTAAAAGTACTTCGGTCAGCATCATTCCATAAGCCCAGTGGTAGAGATGGTGTCGGCTTGTTGATTACAAGTTCTCCAATTTCGCCTAACACTGGCTTACCTGAATGGGAAAAAAAAGTTTATTTGTCCAGAAATTGTAAGTTGCTCATGGGAACAAACATAGCTTATTATTTTTTACGGAATCACATAAATTAACTTTTGTTATTCGAAGAATCCAAGAAATAACTCGGGAGTCATTGATTAGTGGACATATATAAATAATAATTCATTATGAAGACTAGGGGCCAAGGCCCCCAGACTCGCTACGCTCGCTTTTCGTATGAGGCATTCGGCCCCTAATAAGGCTTATTCGTAAAAAAGACATCATTTCAACAGACAAAACCCGAAGATTGGATCAGATCAGATAGAATGTTACTGAGCTACACATTGCTTGGTTCGAGCATGTTCATTGGTACATAAAAATTTAAACTTCCCACTACAGTAGACCCCCTCCCCCGCATAACACGGAAGATATTTTGTTATAGGAATCCGTGTTGTACGGGTCCTTAGCTATACTCCACCTGGAGTGCGGACTCCGCGTATAATCGCTGGAAAAATTATTTGCACTCCTCAGAAAAACAATGATATTTAATGTTGCCATTCAAAAGTTATATTAATTAGGAGCTAAAGCGTAATAAAATCAGAACATCTGTTTCAGCTGTATTTTTAATAATGTAAAACCTATTGGACACACCTTGCAAATTTGCCACCCATGGCGATTTTTCATTATTTGGCGACTTGCGTACATGTAAAGTTAATAAAAGCTACGGAAGAGATAGGATAGCTTGCCACTAATGGCGACTTTTCATTATTTGGCGATTTACACATGCTCACAACCGATAATTACTGTTCATTTAAGGTTACCGGAAAACCGTTATCCATATTTTCATTTACATAATCGTTTGCAGATTGGCATACTTAGCACCACGAATTATGCCATCTCGTGGCGCTAGCAAATATCCAAAGTGTACTGTAACTGCTGTAATGGCATAGTTAACGCTGCCAAATATTTCTACTGGTAGCAAATAATCCAGCTGGACCGAACCGGCTTTAAAATAATCTGCATTTTAATTATTTTTCATTTTCAAGATATACATTTTCATATAGTTTTTATTTTGGCGTAAAATAGGCGTAATTCTAACTCATGTTTGTAAATTTCACGCGATTCTAGATACTTGGAAACGCTTTGTTGCAAAGGAATGAATGATTTTATGCCAAATCTGGCAACCATTATGTTTATTTTTTTAGTTTTTTATTAATATCTTCTAATATAATTCGATTTTCGAAATTTAAGTCAGCTAAGCAGGTTCCTCGGAATTTTTCGAATCTGTGGGCACCTTAGTCGAAATTCAAATCCCCACGGTTTAGGAGAAGATAGGCGAACAAGCTTTTGACAGCGGCGACGACAACGGCCCTTACTTTTTTTTAGAATTGAGAGATACTCCAGACACAGTTACTATGTAATAGTACAAAATTGGTTTTATAAAAGCTCATTACCCACTTTAATTTGCATATTTGTAGTTCAATTATTTGGGTATTTACTTAATACAATGTGATTAGCTTATATTGCGCTTGATTTTTTTCTACCGGAAAAAAAAATAACACTGAAGGTGAGCTTAAAGCTCATGAAGCACAATACTGACTTCAGCGCATTGTGCTTTGAGCATCATAAGTTTCGCTATTTTCATAGTTTCGTGACTAAGCACACTCGAAACTAAGCCTTCTTGCAAAAGGAGTGTCCAAATGTGGTTTGTGTACAGAAGATTGATGATATTTTATGCAAAGTTTATTACATTTTTTTTTGTTATCGGCATTAGTTTTTTGGATTGCTTTATTTTTGATATTCTGAAATGCATAGGCGTTTGCAACAAGAATTCTTCACAGAGCGAAATTTTGCATCTAAACTGCTACTCAATACTAGTGAAGTTGCGTTATTTAATTTTTAGAAATATGCTTTCTAAGATTGTAAACCAGAAACTTGCGCTTGATTGTTCTGATAATTTACATAGATGTCAATAAATAAAATGTTTTATGAAAAATTAGGCAACAACAAAATTACCTGCATCATCCACGCACGATATGTCAATTGCTAACGAGGGGGCTGAGATCTCACCTCTGTAAATTCTTAGAGTCTGCTCAAGAATCATGCAAGAACCCATAAGTTCCGTCGAGCCTACAAAAATGAAAATAGTGAGATTAAAATATTCGTATTAAAATTAACTATGAAGTTATAGTGGTCCAAAAATCAGAGGCAATGGTAACTTTGAAATGTTTACTTCATTAATACATAATAAGAATTACGTACAGGCATCTCTTTGGAAAATGTGATGTAAGACTATTTAGCAAATTTTTAATAATACGTTTAACTTTCGATATTGCATAAATAAATTATTATAGTAAATATTACCCGAGGATTGTTATTAGAAAAGTCTTTAACCCAAAAGCCATAAAATATATTTTTAAATAAGTAGTTGTGAAATCTACGATAAAGTAATGTTTCAAATAATATTTCTACGAAAATATTACCACATATATTTAGCATCAAAATGGTAACATTAGTTAAATTTGGTTTCAGTACATAGCTGTCCTTTTAAGTTATGAGTTTAGAACCATAGAGAAATTCTTAGATTCATGAAAAGAATATACACACACTTTCTATGAAGAAAATGTTATAATGGATTATTCAAAATTGAGAAAAATTGAAAGATAATCTGCACACAGAAATAAATGTTTAGTCTAATTGAACATAAATTTTGCTCATGATATATCAACTAAATAAACTTGTTGAGTCAACCAAAATTTTAATGGATCGATTGAACGAAAAGTTTGTCAACAAAATATTTCTTTCTTTTCTTTTCTTTTTCTGAATGAATGAAAAGACAGTTAAAATTATATTTTCACATTGTTAAATATTTTTGGATGCTCTAATGGCTTGAGAATCGAAATTAAAAAAAAAGTTTTTTTTTAAACTTTGTTTATCTAATTCAATTCAATTTCTGTAAGTAAGTAATGTCTTGTTCTGAAATACAAGATTAAAGGGAATCTAAACGTTAAGATTATGCGTTCTTACTTTCCGCAGAGAATTGCCATGTTTCTTCTAAAAACTTGGTAACTTCTTTCTGACAAGTTTTCAGAAGAAACATGGCAACAGTTTTAAATTATTAATTCTGAAAATTGCTATACGCTTAAAAAAATGTGGAGTGACTCCACTCGACTTTCCAAACACTTGCGATTAAGATCATTACCAAGCATTTAAATAAATTTTAATCGATGAATAATTCAAACATACATACCAAATTGAAGTTCAATCGAATGTACCGTTTAAACGCTAGCGCACTTTCAAGAATTTCGCCCCATAGGCCCCATAATGCAAAAGAAATCTTTGTCGTAGCCCTGTAGAAAAACTGTAAGTCCTATGCACATCAAAATCAATACCGGTCTTATAATGGTGGTTTATAACATGTATACCCAGTTTGAGCTCAATCGAATGTACCGTTTAAACGCTAGCGCACTTTCAAGAATTTCCTCCCATAGGCCATAATGTAAAAGAAATCTTTGTCGTAGCCCTGTAGAAAAACTATAAGTCCTATACACACCAAAATCAATACCGGTCTTGCGACGGTGGTTTATAACATATATACCCAATTTGAGCTCAATCGAATGCCCCGTTCAGGAGCTATCGTGGTCACTCACATACACACAAACACACACACACACACACATACACACATACATACACACATACATACATCTCGTAAAAATAGCATAAATGAATTCAGAAGACCTCAAAACGTGTAAATACACCAAAATCTCGAATTCGAATTTTTTCATGATTACAATACTTTCCTTACATGGTACATGTTCGGAAAGTAAAAATGAACAAAAATTCACTGGTTAGGACTGAAAATCGAGACAAACTTCTCCCAGTTTTCAATCCTTAGGAGTCATCTGCCATCTTCGGAGTGAAATTTAGTTCCCTTCTTTAAGCATGTAGTTATACTGGTGAAACTTCATCAAGATGTACTGTGCATAAACTTACCGAGAGAGGCAGAGAGTTATGTTTATTAGATTTTACACAAAAAGTTCTGAAGAGCTACCTAACAAAAACATGAAAATTTTCTAAATTTTCGACATTTTGAAAACGCAACTATACAAATGTGACAATAATATTTTTAAATAGTGAAGTGTTTGAAAAATTATTTCTTCTTTTTAAAGTATAATGATTCGTTATGCATGTAAATCTATATAAATAAAATTAGACTTTTGTCTGTACATTACTTGGAATTCAAAAATTTTGCGATTTCTATCTGTTTCAAGAACCTGGAAATCCATTACGACCGTCATAAAAAAGTTTGTCTGTCTGTCGTTCTGTTTGTCTGCTATTCTGTCGTTCTGTCATTCTGTCCCTGACGCTTTTTCTTTGTTCGTGCATCACGTAGAAATGACTGGAGCGAATGAAATAAAATTTTGTGACATTATAGGTGGTCACTTAACTTAAGCTATAGGAGCTGAATTAAAAAAAAAAATTATTAGATTTTGCGAAAATTGTTTCAAACTGCTTAAATTTTTGTTCGTGCATCACGTAATAACGACTAATGTGAGTGGAATGAAATTTGGTGGCATGATAGTTGGTTACTAAACTTAAACTATCGGGCGACCACTTTTGGTACGATTCAGTTACTTTTTGCAGAGCCGGGCCGGTGCTGGACGTAAAGGCAGAAAGGCACTGGCAAGGTTCTCCGCCAGCAGGTGTGTGTTTGCTGGGATATAGGCATCTAATTTTAAAAAAAAATTTTGATTAGATTTTTAGATTTTGCGAAAATCGTTTCAAACTGCGTAAATTTTTGTTCGCACATCACCTGATAACGATAGTACAAAGAAGTTTAGTGAGATGATCAGCAAAGATTTAAACAACAAAATGTAGAAGTTTTTTGAAAAATTTGAATAATTTTTAAAATCATTTTTTAAATGTTTATTTGCTCTTTTTGATTTTGTGAAAATTGTGCAAGCATTTTTTGAGGGATAAAGCTAAAATATCTACAGTGAATCAAGCAAAATTTAGTGTTAGGCTGGGAATGACCTCTTGACTTAAAAAGTTCTTTCAACCAGAATAAAAGTTTAATTCATAAATAAAAAGAAAATTTATTTATCACTTTGTTACTCTCCTCATCTGGAATCTTAACAATACGCAGAAGTTACAATTTTGTTTTCTATTCTATTGGCAATATTCTAATTTCATTCTTTGTATGCCTACAATGCTGACGAAAATTCATACTTTTTGGAAATTTGCATTACGTTCTACCCCATCAACGACGGGAACTTCAGATAGTATAATAATATGAGCTGAAAAATTCTGGTATCAAAAGAAATATTTAGTCTCATTTAGTTTAAGACTGGCTCTGAAACATACGATCTAATATTTAAGATTGCAATGTTAAGATGCACAGAATAAATGCGACGAAAGAGACACTCACCATACGCCGAAGAAAAAATTATGTCAGTCTTGATTTTTTTGTAGACAAAATCGTAATTCTGAGGTTTTACCACGCTTCCACCACTCATAATAATTTGCAGGGAGTTCAAATGATTGTGCTCCGCTAAAAATAGAAACCTGTATTCAAATATTTTAAATTACGATAGATAGATTTTACATTAGTCGAAGGGGTATGTGGGTTAGGGTGGGCCAGAAAAAATAATTTTTGAAATCACTATTCTAATAGTACGAAAAAGGTTCTCTCTGGGTTCAATAAAAATGGTATAAAATATAATTGTGAGTGCATAATATCTTCTGCACCTGCATCGGACTTTAATTTTCGGTATTTGGATAAAAATAGACACTTTTTACTCGGCATAAAAAAAAACTATTTTTCTCTATTGTTATTCTAATAGTGCGGTAAATGGACCCACTGGGTTTAATAGTACAGGCCTAAATTATTTCTCCGATTAAATAATATCTTCTGCCTTCGCATCACACTTAAAATTTTGCAATTCTCGATGAAAAATGCACTTTTTCATGTAATGCCACATTGTCGCTTTGTGACCGGTACAGAAGAAAAAAGGGATAATTTCCTTCAACTAATGAAAATTCCTTCTTAGTACTGTTAAGACAGGTTGGGCAACAGATTATGTATACGTACTATTTATCATGAATGCTATTGAGTCTAGGTGCATGGATCACTACAGCTGATACAATCAAGCCTTATTAATTTGGAAGGATCTCAATTAAGTCATTAAAGCTTTCCAACAGGAAATCAAAGCATTTCACCAAGTAGGATGCACAAAGCAACGGATTTCTTCGATCTTAACCGAATATTTTGAAGGGATTTGAAGAAATATTTCTGAACTGCTAACAGTTGACTGTGACGTCATATCTGTTAATACCTCATGGAAATGCGGTATCATTAAGAATTTAGAAATTGAAATTTTAGTAGGCTTCGCCTTAACAAAAAAAATAACACTGTGGTAATTAGCAATCATTTAATAATTCACAGGCAAATAATTTTTTATACTCTAATTCATGAATAATGAGTGTTAGTAGTCTCTATTTTTCGTGTTTCATCGCCTTTCTCTAAAACATGAAAAAGTGCATTTTTTCGTCAAAAATTGCAAAATTTCAAGTGCGATTTAGAGGCAGAAGATGTTATTTAATCGGAAAAATAATTTACGCATACCTTGGTAAACCTATTGGGCTCATTTCTCGCCCTATTAGAATAAAAACAGTAAAAAAATAATAATTATGTTTTTTCACGCCCAGTAAAAAGTGTCTATTTTTACCCAAATTCCGAAAATATAAAAGTCGATGCGGGGGCAAAAGATATTGTCCAATCACAATAATATTTTACACCGTTTTTATTGAACCCAGAGAGAACCTTTTCCGCGCAATTAGAATAGTGATTTCAAAAATTATTCTTTTTTCGACCCTAATGTGTTTCCTCCCGCGTGTCCCCCTTCAACTAATTTACAGTATTCCTCATAAGACTTTCAATAAATATACTAGCAGTTATTATTTAACTGCAATTTGGTGTCGTCAACTATTTCAATGCAAATAAAATTTATTTAATATTATTCATTATTTAATACAATTTTATAATTGTCTTACAATGAAGTCAGATGATATTCATACGATAACACACATTTATTAAAGTCTAAATTTTCCATGGTGTTAAAATGTAATTAATTAAGAAATTCTTTTGTGGAACTTGATTATTTTTTTAAACTGAAAGTTTGAGATTTAATTATTTTATTTTGTGATTTAATTACAGTAGTGTCTAAAATACTTACAGCACAAATTATACTTATTGAATATCGTTTTTTGAAAGTAGCTTTATCCATATTTTTACTTTGGCCCAACCTAAATTACTTAACCCTTTGAGGCGCAACCCTTTCCCAATGCTGAAAAAAGGGCAGCCGTTGTCATCGTTCAACTTAACTACCAGCAAAATGGCGGACGATCGAAACGTTCATCGTGTGCCACAGATCTAGAGACCTTTTTTTGACGCAGCTGGCTGTGCTCGGCACAGCCAGCTGTCAAAATATTTTGTGCCGTCAAAATATTTTTCTCCTCGAACTAGTTGAACGGCCTTCAGGGCCTTTTAACCCTTTAACGTGCAGTGTTCCCGCTCTGGGAACACCAAACTCTGACGTTTTGACTGTTGCCACTCACTAAGAATAGATTTGATTTCTATAGAAATAGTTGCGGGTGACATAGCTCCACGAGAATCCTTTACTTTTTAGCACGTCATTTCCCGTAAAAAAATGGTTACGATTATTTTTAGCAGCACTGACATCTGCTGAAAAATGGGAGAATGCGAGAACAGCTGGATATATTGTCCAATGCTGAAAAAAGGGCAGCCGTTGCCATCGCACGTTTCGATCGTCCGCCATCTTGCTGGTAGTTAAGTCGAACGATGGCAACGGCTGCCCTTTTTACAGCATTGGGCAATCTATCCAGCTGTTCTCTCATTCTTCCATTTTTCAGCAGATGTCAGTGCCGTTAAAAATAATCGTGACAATTTTTTTACGGGAAATGACGTGCTAGAAAGTAAAGGATTCTCCTGGAGCTATGTCACCCGCAACTATTTTTATAGAAATCTAATCCATTCTTCGTGACTGGCAACAGTCAAAACGTCAGAGTTTGGTGTTCCCAGAGCGAGAACACAGAGCGTTAAAGGGTTAAGAGATATTAAAAATATCTGTCAAAAATCATTTTAAAGGAAAGCTGATAATATTCTTATTTACCTGGCAGGTATCCTTTCTTCTCCAAATCGTCCAACACGCTAGGAGTAAGAAACAAATGTGTTATCTGAAACTCATCCACCATATCCCAGAGGTAAGTTGGACTTAGAAAATAGGGTACGCCTTCAAAGACCACAATGGTGACACCCATGCAATGTATCGTAGCAAACATGTTCCAGGAGGCCCATCCTACCTAACACAGAAAGAAGTTGTAAAAAAGCACGCAGGTGTTGAAACTTTTTTTTTAAAGATGGTAGATGAATCAACTAATTAAATGCACTAAGAATAATAAAATATAAGCATCGTAAAGGGAAGGTGCATCTCATTAATTAATCTTTTTGATTACCAAGTATACTTTATCGTCCATATTCACCGTCTACCTCGACGGCAGGTAGACTGTGAATCTGGGCGTTAAGTTGGTTGAGGCTTGTATCTAGTAATTTTACAAGGGATTCGAATGGAATTTTTGACCATTCTAAAGTGTTTCATAATATAGAATTTCAATAACAGAACTCCAATAGAAATAATTAATAGAACCACAGTCTACCAATAATAGAAGCACCTTTACTAATAGAAATAATTAATAGAACTCCTCCATGTTGGGTGAAAGATTGTATCTTGTAAATTTATAGCGGATTCGGATTGAATTTTTGACCATGCACAAGTGTTTCGTAATATAGAATTTTGCAGTGCGCAAATTGGTATCAGAAGAACTGAAAAAAAAAAAACCAACTTAAAACGAATTAAATGTTGTTATTCTACGCTATTTTTATAAAACGCTTATGATAGCTGCTGTTGAAAATGTTATCAGATGTAATTGAAAGACTGATAAAAATGATTAATTTTTAAGAATCTGTTTTCAGCAGCTTGTAAACAGTTCTGACATAAATTTAGATCAGTCAGGCAGCAGTTACCAATTTTTTTTTTTTTTACTCATGGAGCTTTTTTAAAAATCGGTCGCTATAGTGGCCTTCTTCAGGGTTATACTATACATTACTTTGTGGATTGTAATTAGAAGTGGTTTACACTAAGATCATGAAAGGGAGTATGGAAAAAAGCATAAACTAAACAATAATAACGTGTAATAATAAAACTAAACGTGTAATGTTTTATCAGTGAAATTATATTTAAAACTTCGAAGTTCATATCTTATTGTCATTTGTTCGTTCCACGCTGAGACAGTTTTATAAGCAGTATTCATCTGTAAATGGGAGCGAATATATATATATATAAAAAAGCAAGAACGCAATTCTACTTATATTATTCTTATTATTGATATTATTTTATTTTAACGCTCGTACTGTTCCTTTTTTTATTCCCTATACTCTACTTTATTTCACTGAAGTGGCTATTAAATCCTCGGGCAATACACAAAGAACTCAGGTAAGGATCCACGATATTTAAGTGCATTATAAATCAAAGTTTCCTTACTGGTGACATCGATAACCAACAACGACTTCGATTAGCATCACTATGAAGCCAAAAATCTCTGGCAATCGATAAAATTCCCTAAAAGAGAATTACTGAAGTCAACATCTCATATAAATATCATAATATTACAAATTAAATGAACTAGTTTGTGAATAAAAAAAACTAGACACCTTTGCCTTATCATTTCTGAGAACTATCTAAAGTAATTAAAACTAAATACATATTTCACCCTTAAGATTTCTTCGGGAGAAATACTGACTCAATGTTCGTAAATCACTCATGGCAATCACACTTTATTTGGAATGAGCATGAGTTTTAATACGTATAAAAACTATATTGAAGCTTACAGTTTTCAATTTGAAAACTGTTTTGTTAGTGCTTTACTTCAAAAGAAAATAATTGTTTAAATATTAGAGTAATAATTAATTTCGTAATTAATTATTACCAATACATTGATTATTACATATGCATTCTGAATGGCTGTTATTACAAACCCTACTGAAAAATTGGTACTCAACAAATCAAAAAAACTTACGCCAGAGCCGTGAATTAACGCCTTAGGTAACCCCGTTGTACCTGATGTATAGCTGATGAAGACAGGATGCGTCATTGATACTTGCTCGAAAACAATTTCAGGTACAGAACCATCAGAATTTTTTCCTTTTCCGAGGAAATCGTCCAAGAAACAGCTGTAATCAAAATTTAAAATTGTAACTTAATGGTAATTAAACTAGGAGCACCTCCATGTAGGCAAAACACTGGACCGAATTTTCTTCCTGTTTCATAAGTAATTAACTTACTGCAGGGGCGTAGCCAAGGGGGGGGGGGTCAATGTTAACAATGTTTTAGGGGGGTCATAACCCCTTCATGAGGAATTTTTTGCCATACAAAATGTATATTCTTCACTCCCTTATCACACACATGTATGCATATATGTGAGTTGCAGTAGTTGATGAAAAATTTCTGGCTACGCCTTTGACTTACTGTAAAATGTGCTCAAATTATTTTAGTCAAGTGTTTAGTAAGAGTAAAAAATCTTTTGTAAAACTAGTCAAAACTCTGATGTTAATGCATTTTCGTGACGACCTATTAATCATATTCATCGTAATCATAAAACAAAAAATCCTTATTCAATTTTTTTTCTTTGTTAAATTTTTTTTTTCATTGAACATAAAGGAATATACAGTTTGAAATATTATAGAAAGGAGTATATTGTAGTAATAGCTAGAATTAGTAAGTTGTTAATGAAAGGTTTCTTTTAAGTAATACTTTTAAAATATAATTTATCATTTTAAAGCATCCACTACAGGAGCTAAAACTAAAAAGCTAAGTTTTACTAAAATGTTTATTTTTGATATTGTATTCCATTTTCAAAATCTGTATCTGGATTTGTAAAAAAATACTGCAAAACGATAGAGTATTACACTTCTTTTACGCTGATTTTTTATTTTGAAGCTAACGTTTTAAAATTTGCGATTGGACTTTTGCTGCATATGATCTCGATAGCAAATCAGCCATTTTTAAAAATTTATATTTGACAGCTTCTTTTTTTCTTAGGGTTCTACACAAAACAAAATAAAACACACACACACACACACACAAAAAAAAAAACATTGAAAACACAAGTAAATAATCAGAGTAATTTTCTGGAATGTATACATGATCGTTAACTAAATTATCGTTTCCTAGAAATGACTAAATTATATCGAAATAAACAATATTACCTATATAACAAATTTACATAAATGAACGTCAAAGCGATAGTGAAAATTCACTATTCAGCGCATGTACTGAGAGTTAAATATTAAACGTAAGTATAGAACCAGAAGTATGGAAACAGAAGCCAGCTATATTCATTACTGATATTTAAGAAACGTTGTAAAGAAGTTTTCAACAGAAAATTGTGAACATGAAATGTGTATAAAATTTCTTTTAAAGAAAAATCATAAAAAAGCAAACGTTCATTTGTTCTTTCAAATTTGATACTGGGTATGTAACAATGAAGAAAGCTTTAGAATTTATAATGCAACTTGATTTCTTAATTTATCGGTATGTACCATATTCAATACTAACATTGTATCGAATACTTCAAGAATACTTTCTTAAAATTATTTTTTAAAAGCTTCGTGAAGTCCTTTTTACAACCATAAATTAAGAAGGAGAAATTGTTTATGAAAGTATAATAGAATATATTTAAAAAAATAAATCCAGGCCAAAAAAACTTTTGATATTATTAATACCATTATTCTACGCAAAACGTTGATTTTAAAAATGATATTACCTATTTCTGATGTTGCTGATGTTTTTCAATTTAGATTCAGGCTTTGAAGGTACAATAATAACTTTTTCAAGAGACGGTAGTCCTGTAAATAAAAGAAAAGTGAAACATTTTAAATATATATGTAATGTCCAAAACTAAGCAATTACAAGATTACAAACATAAAGCTTTTTAAATAACACCTGCGTATATTGTTAAATTTTTGTAAAGAGATGCGACATCATATGAGACAGTAACGTAAAATAGATAAAACAAACAATTTTTTTTAAATATGGAAGACCAAAAATAAATAAAGAAAGAAAAGAAAAGAAAAAAGAAATCTGAGACACACTTTCATATTTTAAATACGCACTAAAGTGCTGTATATTAAAAACGTATCATAATCCATGCGCCGTCCCTATTTTACTTACTTATACCATTACGTTGAAAAATGTGTTATTGAGTGTGTCGAATTTTTTCTTCCTTGTTCCATAAAATCTGTGTTAAAATCGTCTATTAAAGCTGTTGAACAATCCCTGTCAGGCATATTCTAACTATACTTCACCTTTATAAGTACTGCTTCAAGTGTATCATAATCAATGAATGGACCGTATTAGTCTCCCTTGTTCCATAAAATGCTTCTTTGGAATTGAAATTTATATTAAATTTTCTTACTAAAACTGTTTTACAATCTTCGTCAGGCGTATTCTAACTGTACTTTTCCTTTGTAATAGACTGTAGGGTTCGTCAGTTTCTCGCCAAATATGGAAGATATCGCCAAGCTAGTTTCAGTTTTTGGGACTTTGGCACCAAACTTCCTGATAAATCATAAAAAATTGCAAATCTTAGCGACTTATAACATTTTGTTCCAGCTATTTCGCAAACGTATTGAAAAAGAACCAAAAACGTGTCGACAAACGCAAATCATGTCCGCAAATTATGTCGACAGACAATACCGGCGTAAAAGAAATAGCGTTCTAGTTCTAGAAAAAGCACGAACATATCTCCAAAAATTAATAAGAAGCATAATCATTATGAGCTTTCCAACTATAACGATCACAAGTTCCATAAATGGGTTTAACATCACTTGTGGCAATATTGTAAAATAAATATATTTAAGGCCAGAAGATCTTGAAAATTTACATAACACAATAAATATTTGTAAATAATTTTCTATATGCACTTAAGATATCGTTACGACATTGTAGTGCAAAAGGGGAGCCCACACACGAAGAATAATTTACAATATCCAGACATCATGGAGCCAGATGTGTCACTACGGCAAAGTCAAAATTGCCCCATAATAAATTACAGAAATTTATAGTGGGCAGCTGAGTTACGAGATGCAGACATCGTGGTGCCAGAAAGTGTCACGAGGGGACAGTCAAAATTCCCCCATAATAAATTAGAAAAATTTATTGTAGACTGTCTCAGATGGCCAATGTTACGCAGAAAGACGGAGATTAGGAGGCGTAGAAAATAAGGACGGTGAACCAATCACAGAAACGGAGAAATAGAAAATTATGCACGTGACGTGAGCAAAAGGAACCCTGGATTGGTTGCTAAAAAAAGCGAAAAGAAAAAGGGGCTCAAGAGGAAAAAAAGAAGTACGAGATGAGAAGTGACAAGAGAGTCGAGATGAAGTTCAGAGTAAACGGACTTCAAAAGTGATGTGGTTGAGTGAGTGTGTTCAAAAAAATGATTAAAAAAAATTCCGTAGTGAACCAGCAATTTTATTAAAAGTGAGTGAAATGTGCCCAGCTTCAATTGCTGAAAAATTACGATATAGCAACCTAGATGTCACGAGCCATCAACCATAAAAAATGCTCCACCAGTGCATCAGCAGAAAAGGTAAAAGACTTTTGTATTGATTTGCACTATATCTCCCCGCTCTCTCCTATGTATATACACAGTTCCCTGTGTTCTTTACGACGAAGGGCTTGGACTGAAGAAGTTCAAAACAATTTTTGAACGAAACGCGTATCCTCTTTCCTTTTACTTCTTATGTGTGTTTTTTACAAAGTTTTTTAATTACTTTATCGTTTAACACCAGTATTTTGAGTGTTTTTTCAAAAGTATTTTTTCACTAGCATTGGTGTAACCAGAAATTTTTCATGGGGGGGGGGAGGTTACGACTACTGTAACTCACATATATGTATACGTGTATGTGATAAAGAAAAAAAGAATATACATTTTGTATGAAAAAAAATTCCTCAATGGGGGTTGTGACCCCCTATCACCCCCTTGGCTACCCCCCTGCGTCACTAGAGTATTGTAGGCCGATATGTAAATGAAAGCAACATTGGTCTAAACAGGATATCTCATAACTCTTTATTTCTTTGTGTAATAAGAAGTGTACACCTTGTACAGCTTTACAAATAGCCACATTCAGCTCTAAAATTGTTAATGGAGCTAAAGTAATTGGCATTCTTCGAAAAGAGCCGATTTTAACGCCTGAAGGGTCGTTAGAGGGAATTGTCGACATACAATGGCTCTTCTTAAAGCATCCCCCAAGTGCTCTATAAGATTGGGGTCTGGAGACCTCGCTGGCCACACCATATGGTGAATACCCCTCTTCTTCCAGATAATTGTCGACTTTGTAACTTTAACTGTGGACACTAGTGTATTTGAAATATTCAGATGCTTTGATTTGTGTTTCCTAAAATCTACTAGACCATTTCATTTTCTCAAGTGCAAGACACCATATAGACATCTTCTGATCCTCATTCTAAAAATTTACAAATTTTCCGACTGCACTAATTCTTGAATAAGTTAAATTTATCAATATTAATCCTGTGTTTAAATTTTTTTGTGCTAGATTACTAAATTGTTTTAAAATATGGTGTTTCTTGATAACGCGAAACCGTGAAGCTACTTCGTTACAGTTATTATTGCGTCTTTGTTATGCATTCTGGCGAATAACTCGACTTTGTTTCTTCTCTTTTCAATCGCTGGGATCATTCGAATAGCTAATTTAAGAATATTTATACATGAAAGGATTTTTTTAATGGGAAATGTTATTTAAAAAAAGAAATTCGCTTGGAATTTGATAAAAATTTGAAATATTTATTTATTTTTTTTTGGGGGGGGGTGTTGTTCTGAAGTCACCTTGAATGCTAGGAAAGCTGTAGACTTTAAACATGACAGATTGATGAGGCAATATAAGAACATACTGAATTAAAACTATCTCCAAAAGAATTACATTAATTCGCCTGAATAATGTAATGTTATGAAGTACCTCGAATAATGTTAATACCTGAATGATGTGCTGTCCTGAACTACAGTATTACTCCCTTAATACAGAACAGTTGGATATTCTCCTTTGTAATGTAATAACTATAGCAAATACTATTTTTAAATAAAATAAAAAACTTCTAAAATAATTTTTCAAGTAATAAGAACACATTTTACAAATTTAAGATGTCCTACTTTAAAGCCTATGCATCACAGTTTATCAACACAAATGATATAATTACTATTTTTACAATGATTTCCAAACTTTTTTCACTGCATAACCCTAAAATGAAAAGAATTATAAGTAGTAACCCGTATATTATATATGTGTGTGTATGTGTGTTAATCTAATTTTTTCTTTGTCTGCCAAAGTGAATATTCACTCCTGAAAGAATAAAAACCATAAAATCTCTGGACTTGCGAAATTTTTTAATCTCCGAATTGTGAAAGTTACTTCTTTTAAGTAGTATTATATTGGGAAGATTAGCTATGCACTGTAAGAATTACCTGTAATTTTAATACACATATTGCTGAAAAGTAATAGAGCACTGTGTGTTCTAAATCCACTCACGAAATTAAGTAGTGATGTTGATAAGAGAATCACGAAGAACCTGGTATAACAAAATTGAGACAATCTTTACATCAAAGTGTTGGCGTTATGTTACCAACACGTTGAGCTGTAATCTAGAAAAATATTTTTTGTAGTGTGTAATTTATGAATTAGAAAATCCTAACTTTATATACATGCTTGGTTGGGTGGTTGGTGTTGTGTCTGCAAGAGACGATACAGCTACAAATAGCCGTGAGCAGAATTAGCACATTTGGCAATGTCAATGATATTATCCGGGTTGAACTGCCCGCCGAAGGGAAGCTCTCCTACGTAAACCAGAGATATTATAATCACTGGACAGTTATGCATCAGAAGTCTGAATACATACTATTTTAAAACGCGGACATTGTTTTACTGTAGATTTTTACTACACTGACAAACTTCTTTTAAAATACTCGTCATCTTAACTAGTCCACCTCATCAGCATTGAAATCTTGAAAAACCATGCCTCTAGTTTTATATCAATGTACTTACCGTCTGCAATTTCTTTCACTTTTGAAAGCATTTCTTTCTCTTCTCTGTCATGTTGAAATCTATCTACCGTAAACAGTATTTTCGGCTCCACTTGTTTGAAGCGGTTAAGCACAGCCTATGCGAAATAAAATTGTTTATATATATATAATTTAAAATTTTGAATATAGTTGATAATTTGACAGAAATGTTTCATTTTATTTACCTGAGAACCCATTAAGGGAAGAGCTCCTAACCAAATGGCACCAATACTTGTTGCACCCAGCATTGCGAAGATTGCCTCTTTCCGGTTGGACATGAAACCTGTGAAAAAGAAATCTCTTGCTGTATAATATTAAAAGATAATAATTTAAAATCATGAAAGAAGAATCTGAAAGTAAAACATCCGAATTTCTCAGAAACAAATTATTTGTATTTAAGTAAGGATCATCATCATTGCAATACAGCGTGCAGAGTTCAGCAGATGGGAACAGTATAAGAAATCTGCCTGAAAAGTATCCAACCTTTGAACAGGAAAAATATGGAACACTCTTTAAAAAAAATCGGTTGAATGGACAAGATAAATTTATTTTTTAAATTTCTTTTTTCTTTAAAGAAGAAAAATATATTTTTATGCAAGATATTTTTCTTTTGAAGTATTTTTAAAGTTTGCTTGCATTTTCACAATGCCAGTTAGATGACAAAAATCATTTTATACGCTAAAGATTGGCGTCTTTATAAGAGGAATAATAAGAACCTTGAATAACCTTCAGCTGTCCATGAAGTAAATTTGTTGGACCATGTCACTTGAGATTTGTTGAAACAGTGGGTATCAATTAGCATAATAATTTTTTTTGTACACAATCAGTGCAAAAATATTCACCCATAATAAAAACGCTACATTGAAAGTAGGGAATGTAATCCCGATCCCGCGGGTACGGGATCCTGAGGGATCCCGCACAAATATCTGCGGGACTAATCCCGCGGGATTAAGAGCGTAATCCCGCGGGATTGATACTGAAAAATAAATTATTTCTATTGCAATTTCACGCCTCTTTCCCGATCATCAATTGGCCCAAAAATTTTTGTATAAGATGAACAATAAGAGCCAGTGATCTTGGGCGCTCATGCCTATTGGCAGGTATGCGCCTTGTCCCCCTTCCCCACCAGCTCCCATATTGTTATGATTTACGTACTGGTATAAGCAGAAGTGCTTCAACACTAAACATTGTAGCTTTCTGGGACAGGACCCTTGACTTGTCCTTCCCCTTCATAAACAACCATATGGCCGCACATGCTAGTGATATCTTTAAGAGGTGAACTTCAATTAACCACTAAAAAATGTATGGCTCCTTCAGGGTTCTATACAATGGAAAAAAATCTTTTGTTAAGCGCTTTTGTATTCTCTATCAAAATTAGATGAAGACGACGAATGCCTCTTTACGTTGTTTTTTTACATTCTTCTCTTTTAGCAACTAAGAAATAACAATATATTATAATAAATATCATGACTATAATTTTCATATTTATGTAAGGTATTATAGGAATTATCAAATGAGATAAAGTATTATTATTAAAGTTAAACTTCATAGAGCTTACAATCTTACATTTTCCTACTTTTCTCTATAGAAATCAATTTTTAGTTGAATGAAATATAATCCCGCGGGATTGCGGGATCCCGCGGGATCAACAAATCTCAATCCCGCAATCCCGCTGAGCGAAAAACAGTGCGGGATTGCATTCCCTAATTGAAAGTCAAGCACGGTGCTAAATAAGGTCTAATAGAAATACATGAATATAATTAAAATTTACTTGACAATGTAGTACTTATTCGTTTTATTTTTCACTAATATTTGTTGCACATGGTAAATTGAAAGGATTCTTTTAGGTACCAACCGGAATGAAATGAACATTTTCGGTACTAAAATCTTTCCATCGGGTGTCATCAATCCATTAAATTGGAATAGCTAAATTGATAACTTTCTTACAAAATAAATGGTTCAAACTGCATTGGATTTTTTCCGGGAGTTTAGGCCAACACCTTAGTAATACGTTGGAGGTATATCCTTCAAAGAATTATCTGCTTTAATATTCTAATTTAAGGAGAAGCTAATATGCAAAACAGAAGCATAATAGAACACGATAATTTTGTCAAAACCGAAAAGTTCTGTGCAAATGTATTTATATGTTTAACTCTTTCAGACCCTGTGTCCATAACTGAGGACACAATAAGTGCGTTTACGACCCTACAGGACGGATGTCCAAATTTGTGCACGTACAGAAAAATGAACTTTCCCCGAACATTTAATAAAGAGGATTTTTATTTTATTTTTTTAATTACAAATTTAATCTCTATTAAAGAAAGAAAAAATATTTTAATCAGGGGTGAAAGGTTTGATAAGAAACAGAGAAAATGGTAGAAAACTCACATGATACGCGATCGTTTTTCTTTACTCCATGCTTTCGGAGGGCAGCTGCGTACAATTTCGCTTCTTCGTACATTTGCGCATAGGTTACTCGCTCTGTTTCCCGATCTTCTCCTGGAAAAAGAAAATAAAAATATTTTTATACTTTACTAGCTGCATATCCATTCTTCGCACGGTAGGAAGTACATATTTTTCGGAGGCAAGTATTAGAATGAAATCAGATATTATTGGAAGCAACGCGGGTCGATTGTTCCAAAACGCTCCGAGAGTATAAATGTTCCGAGAGTATCGGAACAAAAAAATCAACACACACCCAGAACTTATATAAGGGGTAGTTGAATGAAAACGAGTCTGACTATATAACTAGCATGAATCACAACTTGGCAGCGCAGACAGATGTTTGTATAGCAGTGCTCAATATCAGTAATCGGTAATTAATAGTGCGAACATTCACCGATGTGCCATTTGTCTGTTAGACTTAGCTAGGGCAGCTAGTCATGTTGGACCAGCTAGATGTAGTGCATTGACAACAGAAAGAGTGTTAAGAAGTGAAATGTAAATGCCTGAATATTTCCTGTGTATGGTGAATACATTATGCAACGTGTGCAAGTGTTTTAGAGCAGCGGTTCCCAACCTTTTAACGTCCCCCCCACCTCCCCTCCCGAACAACGGATAACTTAGTAGGTAGGTTCTTGTCTGCAAGTATGTGAAAGTGTAATGAGTGAGGCATTTATTAACACAGATTTCATTTTGTTTTGGCACAAAAAATAATACTTTCAAGTTAAAGTAGTTAGCGCAGGAATAGATTTGAACTATTACCATTAGCATGTGTGAAAGTGATTAACCCATTCGTGCCTGGATATTTTTGCGACTTTCTTCGATTTTTGCTAACACCAGCAGTAATTGATAAATTTCTGATGTCAACTTTTTGAACAAGGGATGATTTCATTTAAAATCATTATGTATAAAAAATGAAATGTCAACATTCTACTTGGTCATATTAAAATATTTTGTGGAATTGAGGTTCAATGCTCGAGAATAAAGGCTAGGAAAAATAAATAACGCTTTCAACTGATAGCGAAAATGCCGTCCCAAAAAAGGGACGCTAGGCATAAATGGGTTAAGGGTAACTGGTAAAATCTTATTTTCTAAATCTTTTGATCAAAATTCAAAATTCTTCTATTCGACACAAACTGTACCTTACCTGCTACAATAAGGGCCACATTATCGTCTCTGAACTTCAAAAGATTCTCCGCAAAGTTTATCTTCGCTCCTTCAAACCATTCCAGTGAGTCATACATCGGCGGATTTAAATCGATTACCTGAAACAGAATAGTGCTCATAAGAATGTTCAAAACTTACTCATGCTTTCAAAACTATAATTTTTTAAAAAGCATTAGGATGAACGCTTTTTACTCGTTTTGCCAATAAATGGCAGCTCACGCCACTGGAAGTGTTGCTTAGAACTACTTCCACATGCTTACAGCGCCCGATGTAGTATTTGACTTCAGGGATCATAGCAGAACCTGTTTGGAACAAATATATCGATTTCAGGGACTTTGTCAGTTTATACGAAGTCAAAAAAAAAAAAAAAAAAAAAAAACACCATTAATGCTCCATCGAGAAACAATGTGCCGTAAATGTGTTACTTGTGGTCGGACGAAGACCAATGAGCACAGGCCCGTACCCAGAAAAAAAAATTTCGGGGAGTGTCCAAAAATTTCAGAGGGGGGCTAAACAGCGAAAAAAAGGCTGAATTTTTGAAAAAAGACTTCATCATTATTATTTCTTAACAAAATTTTAAATTTCGGGGAGGGGGACCCCTGGTCCACCCCACTGGGTACGGCCTTGAACGAGCAGATATTGGTGGGCGAAAAAAGTGACGACCATTGCAATTTCCATAGGTGCTCGTGCTTGACGATAATGTCACGTATCACAGAGAAGAAGAAGCAATAGGTACTGGCGCATGTAGTTCGGCCTTTTTTGAAGGAGACGCTGGTTCAGCCATTATTGGTACTGGTCACGGTTCTACTCAAGTAATGGTGTTGGCCGTGAGGACGTGGTTTTAAAGAACGTATTCAAGAGGGGGGGGAGAGATCTAAGGGGGTCCTTACAAGAGATGAGTCCGGGCTCATTTTTTAAAGCCCGAGCCCGAGGACTTCCGATACGAGCCCGAGCGATATTATTGAAGCCGAATCCTGAGCCCAAAATTTCAGCTAACAGATAAATAAAAGCCAATTACTTTATTGACAGAATATCATAAATTTTGCCGTTTGTACAAATTAAAGACAACTATAATAGCAAACTCTTAATGCCTTTTTAATTCTTTATATTCAGGTTTATCAAATAATAATAATTAATGTATTTTTCCCATGAATCATTTTTAAAAATCTGTTTCCAAGTTTCTCCCGAGCCCGAGTCCGAACATAGTCGTGAATATCAGCCCGAGCCCGTTCCATCTCTAGTTCGGAACATCAAAATTTCGATTTTTGTTAGCA
Organism: Cheiracanthium punctorium; assembly: GCA_038373885.1. Classification (NCBI taxonomy): domain Eukaryota; kingdom Metazoa; phylum Arthropoda; class Arachnida; order Araneae; family Cheiracanthiidae; genus Cheiracanthium; species Cheiracanthium punctorium. The sequence goes on along the minus strand of JAWZYV010012595.1, from coordinate 104,095 downwards.
AAATTATAATGGGTGTCTGCACCATAGGGCATGCAAGGCACTCCCCCCCCCCGGATGGTTGCATGCAGTTTTCCCCCCAACATTTTTGTTCTTTCCAACATGGTCAAAATATATTGAAGTAATCTCCGCTCCCCCCCCTCCCCCTCTGGAAAATTTTCTGTCGACGTCCATGAAAATTATAATGATGAATTCTTTTTTTTTTTTTTTTTTTTTTGAAAATTCTGCCTTTCCACAGTTTGGACTTCCACCAATATAGGTTCCTGGTGACTTCATCAGCAAACTAAACCTTCTTCGAAGACGGGGACAGAATTTGGTCACGCTATACTTCTGCAAAAGCGTACGCGGATGTTATGTAACAGAGATGATCAGCGAAACCTGAATTTAACTTTTAATCTAACCTCGAATGTTTGCATACCTATATGAATGTATGTCTGGTTGTAAATTTTTAGTTTGATCCATTTCTTAAAACTTTAAGGTTTGAGGTTTTTTACAGCTTAGAGTTTATTTATTTTGTTCGTTAGTACCATGTCTGTATTGTTACAAGTGGTAAATGGCTGTTATTTTACTTATGTACACATACGCAATAACAAAAATGCTACTTAAAAATGTAAAACAATCCAATAAAAAATAAGCCCAGCAGATAGTTTTTTGAAAAATTCTGCAATGCTTTTTTACGTTGTTTTACTTTTCTTTTTTACAATAATGATACTTTACAATCCAAACTAGGTAATCATGTATGAACATGGGTGGAATTAATTATTAATGAAATTCAAATGAAACTTACCTTTTTGTAAGGTTTTGAATATACAACTCCAACCATATCCCATATTTCTCCCCAAAACTCCGGTAAATGTTCAATAGACCACCTGTGTAGATCCCAATAATTATCTGCCAAAGAAAGTATAAGATTATTTCAAGCATCATTTTTACGTGGTTATATTTAGCGAATAAATTCCTCAAGAATATGCTCCATAACATTCCTATTTTTTTCTGTAATGCCTACCTTCATTTTTAACTATAGTGTCAAAATCACGCTATATGTTTATTTGAACCTCTTGAATTAAATATTTGTAATTACATCTTTAAATATCTTTCTTTTAAACATCCAATTCATTCCCACCGAGATATTCGGTACTTAATTCTTTCGCCCGCACAAGGGAGTGGGTAACTTGATACCCTATTTCATGTGAAGTTGGCGATGATCGATGTTTGAAGATGGTTGGTATGTAAATCGTTGTCACATATGGTTGGTATGCAATCGTTGTCACATATGGTATGAACAATCTTGAAGAACGCAAACACTGCGTTGTATTGGATGAATAAATGCTTTGACCTCCATAGAATGTATTAAGATATACCTGCGAATGCCGCGCTGTATAAAAAGAAGGTTTCTGTTAAAGCGACTCGTAATTATTTTTCTTCGAATGAGAGAGAACTATATCCGATTTCACAAGAACGCTGGGAATCACAACAGATAGCAACGGAGGTTCACAAAAGAAATATGTACCCAACTAATTTATGACCTTCATAACAACGTTGTGGAAAAACACATACATCTTCTTAGCGCTTGTCGATTTTACATCCTACAGGAAGGAGCCCACAAAAATTGGATGAGATCACAGATATTACATTTTAGACGTATTTATTTATTTTCCAGGAACATAAGATTTTCTTGATTATAAAAATTTCAAAAAATGCATATTTATACAACATTGGAGCTTGGGGAAGCATCTTCACAAAAAAATATATCGTTGATGAGATTGCGGGCCTTACGTGTCGCTGGTCGAAGGCCTGCATCACATGAAGTAAGCAGCCTCGCTACACCAGAACCACAGTCGAACTGATAAAAATGACCGTTATGAAAAACCGTTAAGAGAAAATTCAAAACGGTAGAGGTAAGGGTTTCTCGTTTGTTCTAGAAAATTTCGAGACGCAAGCCATATGTGCCTTTACACAGCAGAAGAGAAAACCGCAAAAACATCTGCCTCAGCCCAGATCACATAAGTGAAAAGCTGCTATAATTTTATTTTTTTTCTTTTAGCAGGCGAGCAGCAGGTAAGAACGAAACGTTAGAAAGAAGTTTGCGCTTGTGGTTTTGCGAAGAGGCACAAGGAGGGGGGAAAACTACATAGTGATTTTGACGATTAAATCCAAAGTAATTAAAATATAAAAACTATGTCCTATGCCATGAAAGAGCAACAGGACACCCTATTCCCACACGCAGACGAGGTTCAGAGAATTCATAGATCTGCTATCGCTTCGCCAAAATAGATCCTTGGCAACGATGCTTTGATTCGACGAAAAACGATACATGTAAGACTAGTCTATCATGCATTCTGATAGTGGTTCTCTTTTCAAAATTGACAAATTGGGAAGCTACCTTCTTCTGGTTATGCACTTCCAACAGAATGTAAGTGGATGATTTCCCCCCTGCCTTAAGTTAAATCGTCTGGAAGATTTTTGATTCCCACCACTTCGGGCGCAAGTTTTAAGGTTATATTTTTTGTGAAACCTACGATTTTTCTCCTAGACAAAATCACTTCTCCTTTCTTTTAAGGCAATAGTTAAGACATATGATTCTCTCCCCCTCCTTTTTATTTATCTTTTATAAGTAGGGATGGGGCGCCCATTTCTAAAACTCGGTGGTCTCCCATTGAGGTCTCCTTGGTGGCCTCCTATTGAGGTCTCCTTGGTGGTCTCCTATTGTGGCATAATTCCTGAATTAATTTCTTGGGCGAAGAGGAAAATATTATACGAATGAAAGGGGCTAGATTACTAGTTTTTAATTTGAATTTTAATTATGAATGAATCGTCTGCCAATTGATTCAGTAAATTTTGCTTAAAATATCTTATAGACTTTATATTAATTTAGCTGTCAAGTTTATTCTTTTTCGGTCAAGGATCTAAATTTATTTAAAAATTTTTAAATATGCAATTGTTTTGCAAAAAATAAAAAAAGTTAGGTTCTCTATCTATTTTCATGACTAATTATTTGAGTTAGTTTCCTTTTATTCTTTTATGAATTTTTACTGGTGTGTTTTAACCACCAATGGATTATTTTCGGCTGCTATCCAAAAATGGGGTAAGTTCCTTTTTACGGTTATTTTCAATTTATCAAATAGAGTCTAATTCTGGGTTTTAGTCAACGCTTTGCTTAAAAAAATATGCGGTCACAATTTTGGTTTATATCTCCTTTTATTATTATTATTTCTCTTTAGTGCTTTTGCACTGTGGCCATCATCAAATTTTGACCCCACAATAACTATTGTACTAAAATGTGCTAACAGCTTGAACAAAAGAGCTTAAACAGTTGATTAATATTTTTAATTTTTAAAACTACACTTATAAGTGTTTAATGTTTATGATACTGGAGCACAGAATCGGAATTAAGAAGAGCTGCGGAATAACAGTAGTGTTGCCAGACTGAGATATATCCCCTAAAAGTGACCGAATTATCCCAGAGTTTATAACTTCAACGATAGGTTAAAAGCCTTTTTTGGCATAATAAATCGAATATTTGGAAAGAAAAATGTGTACTTTGTGACGCCTGGTATTTATTTTTTAGAACTGAATATCTTTAAGAGTAATTAAATTACGTAGTTAAAAACACCTAATATTTTAATTAAAACATAAAATATTACTATGGTCATGGTATAAATTCCTTTACAAAAAAAAATACATAATTACAATTTTACCTAGGTGTAGCTAGTTATTTTAAATAAAATAATGTAATAAATTGTTTTAAATATAACTCAAACTAATATTAAGTATAATCGGTTTCATAAACAAGATAACTTACCCTTTAAAGTAAAATTTTGAACTTTTTTGCTACCGGGTTATTATTTTTTAACTGACACTATTTAGATTTTAAGGTTCTTACCTTATTTTTTAACACCTTTTATATTGTACAGCGCCATAAATTCCCTATCGACGATGTTTGGAACTTTTTTTTTCGAAGAATCTTCCTTCCTGTCATTATAAGTCTCTGCATGTTTAATGTCATTTCAGTCGCTAGATCGAGCTACAAGTTGCTCTGAATAGCGTCAGTTTAAAAAAAAATTGCCCTATATATAGCTTAACGCATTTCGACATGCTTTAAACAACACAAATGTCCAAATTTTAACTAGTATACTCCTACAAACATTTGCCCTTTAACTATGACCAACCTGCATTTCAGCAAATCACAGAAAATAAATTATTTTTGGAAAGATTAGGTAATACTCATAACACTTACTTAGCTTATACAGTAAGAATTATTGAATATGTAAGGCTCTGGGATTCAGAAAATTTGCTATGAGACTTCGAGTGCAATTTCAAAATGATGTAATATTTTGGGGGGGTGTCCACTTTATATGATTTACTTAACTTTAGAATAATATGGGCGCAGTTTAAATAGAGAACACACGTGTTAAAAATATTTTAATAATTACTCAATTAAATTTTAACGAGAAAGTTCCAAACACCAGCTTTCCATCAAATGTATCTACATATTTTCACCGCAGATTTTACATGCAGGATTTGATTTATCAACTAATTTCGTTTCACAGAAAATTGTTTTTGAATAAAATCGTACTTATTTGAATTTTATATTTTTCTTCGATCATTTTCATAAATTCTTTCATTTTTCTGCCAAATCTCTCCTCCGGTTCCCACATGACAGGAACATTAGTAAAATCTCTGTGAGCAGAACCTTCCTGTAGGAAAATAAAATAAGAGTTTAAACAACTGAAAAGCAAATTAATATCCAAATATACAGGATATCCAGCAAGTAACATCCTGATTTCAAAATTAAAAACCTCAAAAACAAAGATGAATAGAAGAAGCAGCAATCGGTATGTTTATTACGTATCCTTTAAAAAATTTATACAGAAGTTTCGAAATAGCAGTTACAATAGCTGCTGTCAGACAGTAACCTACAGACTTCCTTTAACCCTTTGAGGCGCAACCCTTTCCCAAAGCTGAAAAAAGGGCAGCCGTTGCCATCGCTCGACTTAACTACCAGCAAGATGGCGGACGATCGAAACGTTCATCGCGTGACACAGATCTAGAGACCCTTTTTTGACGACAGCTGGCTGTGCTCGCGCACAGCCGGCTGCGTCAAAAAAGGGTCTCTAGATCTGTGTCACGCGATGAACGTTTCGATCGTCCGCCATCTTGCTGGTAGTTAAGTCGAGCGATGGCAACGGCTGCCCTTTTTTCAGCATTGGGCAATCTTTCCAGCTGTTCTCGTGTTTTTCCATCTTTCAGCAGATGTCAGTGCTGTTAAAAATAATCGTGACCATTTTTTACGGAAAATGAACATGCTTAAAAGTAAAGGATTCTCGTGGAGCTATGTCCCTCGCCACTATTTTTATAGAAATCAAATCTATTCTTCTTGATTGGCAACAGTCAAAATGTCAGAGTTGGGTGATCCCAGAGCGGGATCACTGCGCGTTAAAGGGTTAAGCGGAAAGGGGGATTATGGCCGTAATATTAATGTTAAAAGGCATTATCTTTATGCTGAAAATTAAAAATTTATGGATTTTATGTTAAAGTACCGTCGAAAAGGGGTATTAGAGCCCCTAAACCCCACCTTGAGTACGTCACTGCTAACAGATGGCACTGCACGTCAAAATCAATTGACGATCCTCATGTATAAGTTAAAATTCAATCCTCTACAAGCAGTCGCAGCACAAGCTTTTCAAAACGTCCTCCCTTATGATATACAGAGGTATTGTAAACGAATAATGAAATTTGTCACTACAGAACGGAAACGAATTCACATGCCACACAAATCGACGTTTCAAGCTCGTCCAGTTGGGATGGCTCCGGTAGACGATTTCTTTCAATGTGCCCCACAGAAAGTCACAAGTAGTCAGATTGGGTGAATATGGAGGCCAATCTATTATTGAGGTTTGTAATTACAGCGGAATCTGTCAGTGGTTTTTGTAACTATTATTTCGAAACTCCGGTATAAAAATTTTTGCAGCTTACTTAATAAACACATCGTTTACTGCGTACTTTTATTCGTCTTTGTTTTCGAGATTTTTAGCTTTGAAATCAGAGTGTTATTTGCTGAAAACTCTATTTTATCTGTGTTTTAAAGAACAAAGTTTTTTTTTTCCATGTTGAAAGCAGCTCCACCTGGGTTGACTAGTAGAGCCTTAAAATATGGACTGAATCAATGATCCTCTCCGAAATGAAACAAGCAGTACATGTGTAGCTCCATTAAAAGGTTAAATACGATTATCTGACGAGGGCGCCAATATTGAGGTTTGCCCCTGGCACCGTCCTAAGAGGGACGTCAAAATTAAGATTTGCTCAACAAGCGACGTTGCGCGCTGGTCCTAGACCTACGAAATTTAGTTTAAGGGTTTACTAAAACACATCCTTACAGACCTTAAAGTCTACCCCCGCAGTTGTCGATCAAACCGTCTTGACTTTTGGGTGGTTTTATCCAGATGAAACGTGAATACGCGTTAGAACCCCTTAAAAATACCTCCGCCCAAACCACACACCCCGTAGGCAAATGCTCCTCGTGTAGGCTTGCCATAGCACAAAACACATAAGATTTGTACAAAATTTTTTTATCCATTTCTCAAAACACCAAAAGGTAAACTACATCTTTGAAAATTGAATGAGAGACATGTGTGAGATGAGGTCATAAAAGTTCTTATTTATAATTAGCCCCAAGATCCAGGTAGTACGCACAGGTTCTCTAGACGTTCAGAGCATCTGCGCGCGCTGCCTGAGGAGTGAATAAACAAACAGATAATGACAAATGAATAAAAAATTCACATTAATTACTCACCATGTTATTTCTGTGTAAATATCAAGTTAACAGTTTGAACAAGTCAACTAAGAGAGAAGCAGACGAAAAACTAGTTTTACAAACTAAAATCCTTTGAAAAATATTTGCGATTATATCAGAGATCGCCTCCTCGGATCCTAAGGCTTTATCAAGAAGTTGTTTAATAGAAGCTGTTTGTTCTACGTAATACAAGTGACTCTAGCATGAAGCCTGATGAACTAAGAAGCACTGATTGATATCCTTACGGAATTTATCCAGTGAGGTTTTCTTATCGGCAGCCTACCAGATTAATACTTCAGATATCTGTCTGCACATATGAAAATGTCGAGTCATTTTCAAGTTAAGAAAATGACAAGGCAAATTCATTAAGCAGTGCCTGCTTACGAAGAATAATAAAATATTATAACAAAAAAAACGTTAAAATATGAATTTAATTGATTTCGTTAAAGAAATTTGCTCAACTTGCAAAAAAGTACAATATATTGATTGAAACACTTTTTGTTTCAAACTGGATATTGTCCTCCACATAGCAATGGAAAAAAATATTTTTACTTTGAGGGGTTTAAGACGAAACTGCCTACATTCGTGTGTGTTTTGAATGAAATAAATCGGAATATCGATGCATGCAAGACAGTGATTCTAGCATGCATCAGTGATACAGTAGGGGAGACGGGGGTACGGTAGGCCAATTTTTAAAATTTTAAATATAATTCTTAAACTATTATTTTAAATGCAGAATATTAAACTAATGTATTATATTTTCTGATCTATTGGCTATCCTAATTAATTTAAGTTCATTTTTAAGAAAAATTTTTGTACAGTAAAAAATTTATCTTATGTAGTTTTTATTGATCCACTGTATCCCATAAAGGGGTACACTGGATCAACGAATCGGGTACAGTGGGGCAGCTAACAAGAACTCAATAAAAAAATCACTCAAAAGTGAGTAACTTAATTTTTTTTATTGCCTGGCAGTATTTAGTATTAAGTTAGATATTAAAATACACTGCTGGCCATCGTAAATGCAACACCCTGAAGGAAGCATGCAAATAATATGAAATTTACAACATGCATTAGCTGAGGTGAGATATGCAAATGATTAGAATTTCAGCGCAGACGCACATCAAGCGCGCCTGTGGCGCCACCTCAAAGCGCTATTTAAGGCTTGGAGATTTCGACGGTTTCAAGTACATCAATTGTGTTTTTCTTGCTTTTTTTTCAAAAAAACGATAAATTATGCCTCGTAGGAAACAACGATCATCTTTTGATCAAGTATCCGAGTTTGACAGAGGAAGGATAGTGGCATACCGAGATTGTGGGTTATCTTTCAGGGAAATCGGTCGTCGTATTGGACGAAACCAAACAACTGTGATGCGGATATGTGATCGTTGGGTGCAGGAGGGTACGACGGACAGACGTGATCGACCGCATCGACCTCAGTGCACCACGTCACGTGATGACAGGCAGATTGTACGCATGGCAGTGACGGACCGCTCAGTCACATCACGAACCATATCACAGCAGATTCAGTCTGTAACGCATCATCCAGTGTCTGCGCGTACCATTCGACGTCGTTTACAGCAGAATGGTCTGTCCGCAAGACGTCCGTTGCTTTGTCTACCTCTGACGCGGAACCACAGACGTCTCCGCCGCCAATGGTGCGATGAAAGAAGGATGTGGACGACAGAATGGAATGAAATTCTCTTTACTGACGAGTCACGCTTCTGTATGCAACACCACGACGGTCGGATTCGAGTCTGGAGACACCGTGGAGAGAGGATGCTGAACAGCTGCATTATGCACCGTCACACTGGTCCTGCACCGGGTATTATGGTATGGGGCGGTATCGGATATCTCTCTCGCACTCCTCTAGTACGCATTGCCGGTACTTTAACCAGCCAGCGCTACATCTCCGAGGTGTTGGAGCCAGTTGTCCTTTCTTACCTTCAGGGCTTGCCAACAGCCATATTTCAGCAGGATAATGCACGGCCACACGTGGCACGCATTGTCCAAGGGTTCTTCGTCAATCACCAGATTGAATTGCTTCCCTGGCCGGCGCGCTCTCCGGATCTTTCGCCGATAGAAAACATGTGGTCCATGGTTGCTCAACGACTGACCCAGAGTTCATCCCCAGCTGTCACACCAGATCAACTTTGGCAACGTGTGGAAGCTGCTTGGTCTGCTGTACCCCAAGAACACATTCAAAGTCTCTTTGAATCAATGCCGAGGCGTGTGGCAGCTGTGATCTCCAACAACGGCGGCTACTCTGGGTACTGATTTTGGCAGGAACCACGCTTCATAGAATGCTGTAAATTTAATCATTTGTTACTTGGTCAACATGTTATCTACACAATAAATTTTGTTGTGATATCTCTTGTTTTTCTTGGTGTTGCAATTTGGGTGGCCAGCAGTGTAGCTCAAAGATTATAAGGTAAATGTTAATTTTATGGTTCTGAAGTATGCACCCACTATATTTGTTTATAAAATTAGGGGAAAAGGTATGAGATAATATCGAGTTCTATAAGTTTACAAAATTTTCGTTGTATACTTATTTTTAAGATATTAAATCAACAACTTATCTCTAATATATAAAATTCTCCTGTCCCAGTGTTAGTCACCTAACTCCTCCGAAACCACTCGACCAATTTTAATGAAATTTTCTATGTATATTCGTTAGGTCATAGAATAGGTTTTTAACTATGTCTCATACCCCTAAGTCATAAGGGCGGTCCACCCCAAAATGTTTAGCCCCCGAGTGCAATTCATTTCAATCAGGATTTCTGTGTAGACATTAGCGTGTCGAAACACTTTTCAAATGTGTTTGCCAGATAATGTGGAGAGGGGGGGGGAAGTTAATAAAATATTGAAAGTCGCACAAGGTTTGCAATTTTTGATAATTGATCGCTAAATGTGGTGCCAAAACGCGACAATTTATTATAAATATATTTCGCGTATAGTTAGAAAACGCCTGGCGTGTAAAAGAGTTCTATTAGGCGATTTTAATATAGATTTCTATTCCGAAGAAGTTCTCTGTGGCACAAGAAAGGAAAACACTGTACACTCATGGATTATGATTCCCATTTCATGTCTTTGCGGCATAGTATGAATATGCCTATAGGACGAATATGCCTGGGGAAGATTGTAAAACAGTTTCAGTAGGCGATTTTAAGATAGATTTCGATTCCAAAGATGCGTTTTATGGTACAAGAAAGAGTTGATTCCTATTTTAACATCCCCACTCTCGCCAACCTAAAAAATCCCCGTACTTTGGCGAGCTTTGCGCAGTCATGGGTCTCTGGGAGTTATACACAAGTTTTAACGTTACTTACGTATTATCCCGGCGGTTAGGCAAGACAAGCAATTTTTAACCAAGATAAATGCCGGGCACATGAAATTGTTGATGGTTTGGAATACGATTGTACGATACGGTATGTACCGTTTCAACGCTCCCAAAAGAACCAGATAAAAACTAAAGTAGACAAACTAGCGATAAACGCACCAGTTAAGGAATCTGAAGACACTTAATTATTAAAACTACATTAATTTGCAATTCAAAATAAATAAAAATGTAACGGCATGCTTTACTTACATGTTGTTCCAAATCGCCATTTTATTTCTAAATTACGATTGCCACATTAATGCAAAAAATCGTCATGGTAACTGCTAATGTTTAATGATCGCCACCTTGGCGAGAGTCGAGGCGTTAAAGTAGGAATCAACCCAAGAAAGACAAACCGGTACATTCATGGATTATGATGCACATTCGAAACAATATATAAAACGATGAAGTATATTTGTAATATACTTGGCGAAGATTGTAAAATAGTATTAGTAGGCGATTTTAAGATAGATTTCGATTCCAAAGATGGGTTTTACGAAACAAGCAAGAAAAATACAGCACAGTCATAAATAATGATACACTTTTGAAACTTAATGGAATAAGTAAGAAAAATAGGGACAACGTATAACTAATGATACGATTTTAATATATAGCACTATAGTGTGTATTTAAAACCTGAAAGTGTTTCAGATTTTCATCCTTTTTTCTTTCCGAACATGTACCCTGTAAGGAAAGTATTCTAATCATGAAAAAAATTCGACTTCGAGATTTTGATGTATTAACACGTTTTGAGGTCTTCTGAATTGATTTATGCTATTTTTACGAGATGTATGTTTGTGTGTGTGTGTGTGTGTGTGTGTGTTTGTGAGTGAACAGGATAGCTCCTAAACGGGGCATTCGATTGAGCTCAAATTGGGTATATATGTTATAAACCACCATCGTAAGACCGACATTGATTTTGATGTGTAGAGAACTTATAGTTTTTCTACTCGGCTACTACAAAGATTTCTTTTACATTATGGCTTATGGGGGGGGAAATTCTTGAAAGTGCTCTAGCGTTTAAACGATACATTCGATTGAACTCATATTGGGTATATCTAATAAATAAAATTCTCATGTCACAGAGTTAGTTACCATACTCCTCCAAAACGGCTCGACCGATTTTAAAGAAATTTTATATGTATATTCGTTAGGTCTGCGAATATGATTTTGTCTCATACCCCTAAGTCACAAGGGCGGTCCATCTCAAAATTTTTAGCCCCAGAGTGCTAATAAGTTCAATCAGGATTTTTGTCTAGGCATTAGCGCATCGAGTCCCTTTTCAAATGTGTTTGCCAGATAACGTGGAGAAAGGGGGGGGGGGCGTCAATAAAATGTTGAAAGTCGCACAAGGATTTGCAATTTTTGATAATGGATCGCTAAATGGGGAGCCAAAACGTGACAATTTATTATAAATATATTTCGAGTATAGTTAGAAAACGCCTGGCGTATATTGTAACACAGTTTTATTAGGCGATTTTAATATTGATTTCTATTCTGAAGAAGTGTTTGTGGAACAAGAAAGGAAAACACTGTACAGTCATGGATTATGATTCCCATTTCATGTCTTTGCGGCATAGTATGAATATGCCTATAGGACGAATATGCCTGGCGAAGATTGTAAAACAGTTTCAGTAGGCGATTTTAAGATAGATTTCGATTCCAAAGATGTGTTTTATGGTACAAGAAAGAGTTGATTCCTATTTTAACGCCCCCCACTCTCGCCAACATAAAAAATCCCCGTACTTTGGCGAGCTTTGCAGTCATGGGTCTCTGGGAGTAATGCACAAGTTTCAACGGTACTTACGTATTATCCCGGCGGTCCTCCAAGACAAGAAATTTTCACCAAGATAAATGCCGGGCACATGAAATTGTTGATGGTTTGGAATACGATTGGCAATAGTTTGCAAACAAATTTGACGAAAAAGTAGTTTGGCGGAAGTGACCGCCGGCATAATACGTACGTACCGTTTCGGCGCTCCCAAAAGAACCAAATGAAAACTAAAGTAAACAAATTAGCGATAAACGCACCAGTTAAGGAATTTGAAGACACTTTATTATTACAACTACATTAATTGGCAATCCAAAATAAATAAAAATGTAATGGCATGCTGTGCTTACATGTTGTTCCAAATCGCCATTTTAATTCTAAATTATGATTGCCACATAAATGCAAAAAATTGTCATTGTAACTGCATATGTTTAATGATCGCCACCTTGGCGAAAGTAGAGGCGTTAAAGTAGGAATCAACCCAAGAAAGACATACATGGTATACGCATGTATTATGATGCGCAATCGAAACAATATATAGAACGATGAAGTGTAGTTGTAATATACTTGGCGAATATTGTAAAATAGTTTTAGTAGACGATTTTAAGATAGATTTCGATTCCAAAGATGGGTTTTACGAAACAAGAAAAAAAAATACAGCACAGTCATGAATAATATACACTTTCCAACTTAATGGAATATGAGAGAAAAATAGAGACGACGCATAAATTATGATACGATTTTAATATATAGCGCTATAGTGCGTATTTAAAATCTGAAAATGTTTCAGATTTTCATCCTTTTATTATTATTTTTTTTTGGACAAATTTTTTTATGGAATGACTATGAATAAGTCTCAAGGCCAAACTATGTTTGTTTGTGGCTTACATTTGAGCACGCCATGTTTTTCACACGGACAATTATACGTGCCATGATCTCGAGTGGGCAAACCATGCAGTTTGTTTGTGTTAGCTAAAAATATTGTTCACTCTATTCCGTTAAGGGATTGATATTATTTTTTAGTAAAATTATTGTAATTAGCGATATATATAAATGTAAAGAATAAATTACAATGAATTAAAAATATAAATGTTTGGTATTGTGTTATTTTTATATTCCAGCATTGTTCACAGCGCTCCATGCCTCTTCCACTCATATAGCACATACTCACACACTTACAATAAGTTAGTCATTTCTTTCTACTAAAATAATCCTAGGAATAATTTATATGGCAAAACAACGTTTGCCGGGTCAGCTAGTTTTACTATAACTATTGAACATTATATAACTGAAAATCTACAGCAAAAGTCAACTTTGTCACTTTTTCCTAAATTCTCTGCAATAAATTTGATTCTGCACTGCAGAAAAAGCCTGTCAAGTCAGCCAGGACGCCAGTTTATTTCCGTTTTTTTTTTTTTTTTTTTTTTTTTTTTTTTTTTTTTTACAGAAGTCTTTCGTAAATTTTACAGATTCTCAGTTTATTTAACAGAAATCTTCCGTATGCGGAAAAAATATGGAAGACTCCTGTAAAATATACGGAAATAAACTGGCGTCCTGACTGACAGTTTTTTCTGTCAGTTTAACAGACTTTTTTTATTACAGTGTGGCAACTTTCAAAAAATATCTTTACTGTCCTCTGTATAAATGTTTGCCTCATCAAGGATAAGTGCATAACATGGCTGAATTCCTTTCATGTAGTGCGCTTCAATTTCATTTTCATTTTTGCCTACAACTTCAAGTAACATCTATATATATTTAAACACTAAGGCAGCTCGGGACAGATTCGTGAAGTCGTTTCTGATGCAGTTTGACTGTACGCTTTGACCATAATACTCTCCTCAACCAATCAGTAACCCGAATAAAAGCCTGTCTTCACACATAAGTACGGCATTTCATAAAACATTACATCATTTTCACGTCAAATTAAAAAGCACGAGATAGAAGTAAGTCGAAATATTCTTCTGAAAGCATCAATTTGATGATGTCGGATGCTCAATCAATTGAGCCGGAGCACAATCACACGCAATGCCACGTAATATATATGTACCAATATAATTACTAATATTGAATCGAAAAGAGTCATTTTTTGCGCCAGTATATATCTGTAAACACTGCAGATCTTTAACACGTGTTTACCAAAATGTAGCCCAGTATCTTAAGAGTTTAAATTAATTTAATTTTCGATTATGTGAATGTAGGGTGCTATTTCACTCAGTATGAGAAATTTCTCTACGCTATTTTGTCTACGCGATCTTGTCGACAAGTTTTGCAGATATTAACTGCCACGGTGAAGATATTTTCAAAAGTGTTTGCCAGATAACGTGAAGGGGGGGGGGGATAGGGCGTTAATAAAATGTTGAAAGTCGCACAAGGTTTGCAATTTTTGATAATTGATTAGCTAAATAGAGACTAATAATTCCGAAGAAGTGTTTTATAGAAGACAAATACGGTACACTCATAGATTATGATACACTTTCCAAATGGTATTCATAAAGGTGAATATAGTTTGACTATGAATGGCGAAAATTGTTAAACAGTTTTGGTAGGCGATTTTAATATAGATTTCTATTCCGAAGAAGTATTTTATGGAACAAGGAAGGAAAACACGGTACACTCATGGATCATGACGCCCATTCCAAACAGTATTTAAAATGTCTACGGGATATAGTTGAAATATGCCTGGCGAAGATTGTAAAATAATTTCAGTGGGGGATACTAAGATAGATTTCGATTTCAAAGAAATCCCCGCACTTTGGCAAGCTTTGCAGTCATGGGTCTGTAGGAGTTATGCACAAGTTTCAACGCTCCCAAAATAGCTAGACGAAAACCAAAGTGAACAAATAGTCAGCAATAAACACACAAGTTAAGGAATTTGAAGACATTTAATTATTAAAACTGCATTAATTGGCAATCCAAAATAAATAATATGTAACGGAATGCTGTACTTAGAGGTTGTTCCAAATCGCCATTTTAATTCTAGATTACGATTGCCACACAAATAGAAAAAATTGTCGTGGTAACTTATATGTTTAATTATCGCCACCGTGGCGAGAGTCGGGGCGTTAAAGTAGGAATCAACCCAAGATATATCATGGAATATGATGCACATTCGTAACGATATTTAAAACGGTGAAGTATAGTTGTAATATACTTACAGAAGACTGTAAAATAGTTTTAGTAGGTGATTTTAAGATAGATTTCGATTCCAAAGATGGGTTGCATGAAATAATAGAGAAAAATACGGCACACTCATGAATAATGATACACTTTCCAACTTAATGGAATAAGGAAGAAAAATAGGGACAACGCATAAATTATGATACGCTTTTAATATATAGCACTGTAGTGCGTATTTAAAATCTGAAAGTGTTTCAGATTTTCTTCCTTTTTCTTTTCTTTTTTTTTTTTTTTTTTACTATTTTCCCTTCATACATTTGGCGTTTACCCTCCTGAACTCGTATTTTCTCATGGAATGTTGTGTGTCGCTCTTTCAATGGTTAGATCAAAGAATGCCGTGGCAAGTCAAGATTACTCACGATGATTCACCTGTACGTTCCGTAGTCGATGGTTTTACCCAAAATTATCGCCTTCAACGAAATTAGGGATGGACGCGAGACGAGACAGAGATTTACAGCTTTTTTGCGAGACGAGACAAACATTTTTAACATTATGATATAGGGATTTTTGCGAGACGAGACAAGCTTTTCGGCTGTTTTGCGAGACGCGAGACGCCAATTTTTCGTCTCGCGTCCATCCCTAAACGAAATAATCAATTAGAACTTGTAACTGTATTCGTGCTGATTCGTCATTTAATATGTACTTTTCTTTTTTTTACTCAATAAAGATAGTTATAAATAAATTTTAAAGATTTCAATAATTTCACCGCAATCGCAGTTGCTAAAGTAAGAATTCGCGCGAAACTGTTTGTTTACTTTCTTTCACACGTCGCTCTTCAATAGTTCCTGTCCGTTTTGTCCAAGATCTCGGTGACATTCCTGATCGTTCCCATTTATTTTTGAAACATTACGGTCAATAAAGTGACCGTCGAATTCGGCTGGTTCCAACTAGTAGTTATAAAATTCAATAATAAATATTAAATATATTTTTTCTCCTTCTACTACCTCCTGTAGACCGTAAAATATCGGAACAGTCAATAAAAAGTATTACTTTGTTTTGTATTATACCAGTACTGCCAATTGACCGTAAAAGATTGAAAGCATTTTATGTGTCCATGTATATTAATGTTACGTTTACAATTTTCAGTGAGGAGCATGTAGTTAAACACTTCAGTAACAAATAATAATTTTGTGCAATTCTACTACTATCACCAATGGACCGTAAAAGATCGGAAATATTTTGTATGCCCCCGTATATTAATACGTTTACTATTTTCAGCGAAGGGGGGAGCATGTAGTTATACACTTCAACAATAAATACTAACTTTGTTTTCTACTACTACCACCAAAAACATTGGAAAAGATTAGAAATGCTTTGTGTGTCCCTGTATATTAATAGTACGTCAAAAGATCGGAAATATTTTGTGTGTTCCTGTATATTAATGCTACGTTCAGTATTTTCATTGAGGGGCATATAGATATATTTTTCAGTAATAAAATTAATTTGTTTTGCCCTACCGGCTATACACTTGAATGATCTGAAATATTCTGTGCATCCCTGTATATTAAGTCTAGGTTTACCGTTGTGAGTGGGCAGTGTGTAGTTATACACTTTAATAATAAATTTTAATTTTGTTTTGTACTACCAATACTGCCAACAGGCCGTAATTTGCATTGGAAATATTTTTTATAGCCCTGTGTACCATTTTAAATGGGGGGGGGGGGTAGTTATACCCTTCAATAAAAAAATGTATGCGTGTAATCTTTACGCGCGATTGAAACTTCTTTGACGTTTACGACACATATCACTGAAATGATTAAACTTAAAATAAATATCATATTATAATTTAATTATATTTATTATTCATGTATTTTACAAAGATTATATAAATGTTATATTCGTATTATTCATTGGAAATAGGTACTTGGATGTCATCATAATTTTTATGTATGAAATTATAGGTTTGTGGTAACTATAATGTGAAACATAAATTTAACTCTCTAAATTTGCTAATTTTCTTGAAACTACAGCATCTATCGTTGTACCGAAACGCGTTGTTGATTGAAGTCGAGAAGTATTCATAGTTAGATCCAATTTTTCTTTTAAAAAATCAACCAACGACTGAGATTCTTGAGAGCGAAAATTAACATAAAAATCTCCAGTAAGAATCATCGGTAATTCATGATAATTACGTACTTAGCATCCAGGAAGTGTCCATGTTGTAGTATTATTCTTTAACTGTTTTCGTATACCATTGTTCCGTCTGGAGGTTGGGTCTAATGGGGGGGCGGGATGTCCGTAGTCTATTATTATACTTTAACTGTGTTCTTTAATTGATGTTTTCCTCTGGTTGTGGCGTTGATTTTCGCGTCTGCTACTAGGTTTCGAATTATTATTCTGTATCCATGTTTTTAAACTGCAGGTTCTGTCCATTGTTTGGGATTGATTGCAGCCAGGGTCCGTTTCTTACGTACTAACATTTCTTAAAATATATCTTTTGGGCAAAATAATAACAGACACGACGTACATAGTATTTAGGAGTTTAATGGCCTAATGGCCAATGCAACTGGCATTTGACAAATAATAATATCACTTCACTTCGAAACTATTGCCTATATTCACTACGAAATAGTGTTATAAGACAGTTATGTAATTAAAACACATCTGAAACCGGTAATTACTATATATCACGCTCATAAGTCTATGTATTTAATTTTTTGAAGTTTTGATAACTCAACGATCTCCATTTACTTCGCCTCGATGGAAATATAAACAACCTGAGATGCGCAGTTACCCAGTGTGCGTAGCGCCATCTGTTTGCAACAACGGCGTTATCCAACTTTCTAAGCGAAGTGTCCTCTCCTATAAATTTACCTTCGTGGGATCAAAGTATGATCCTCCAACAGTGTTCTTAAACGAAAACTTCTCTCTGCTCGGGGCCTTCGCAATTAGTAACGGGCCTACGCGTGTATTTTGATCAGCCATCCAAAGAGGCCTACGGGTGCTCGAGTCTTCACGTATACATCAGGCATTTCTTAAGCTTCCCAGTGCTTTCAAACGTTATTTAATGTAGTTTTAAGTAGTAATTGTGTTACTAATTCAAGTACGAACTCATGATTAATTTGTTTGCTATGATACATATTGACATAAAGAAAATAGATGCATATAATTTAAAGGAAAAACAAAGTAGCGCTTACTCTCATGATTCACGATTGCTTATTTTAGTTTCACAAGTGGATATTTAATATGCTTTAAAATAACTAAATACACAAATGAGAAAGACATTTTTATAATGAATATTTCATGAACGTAGTCGTATTTCCTACGTTATTTTAAACAATTCAACATTAATCTTTAACAAATGATTATTAAAGCGCATTTCAGTGTTTTCGGGATATCCTGTATATTGGAGAAAATTGATAAAATACGCTCTATAGCGTGATCCCTGAATTAATTATTCTTTAATAAAGACATTTCATGCAGTATATATTATTCTTTTGTCGCTTTCTCAATCGAACTTAGGGATTGAGCAAGCATAATGAACGCTTGTACAAAATATTAACTACATTTGAAGTATCTGTATAAACGGGCAAAAATCAATAATTTATAATTTACTGTATTTCTGCACAGTAAGCACAGACTGTACCAGATGTAAGTCTTAATCACTTAATCAAGGCATATATAACTGATAAATAACATTTTCAACTGGCAAAATTAAATTGTCTAAATAGTATCACAACGTCATGCTTATTTACAAGAATAAAAACTACTCAAGTAATCCGATTTCTGATTAAAATAATTTATTTATAAATAACTCATGAGTAATTATTCACTAAACATGATTTAAACATACATATTCTTAGAATTTCTAAAAACATTATAAGCGTTCACTTACCTTTACATTCAGAGCAAAATGTTCGAATTTTAGGATAAATTTTCATGAAAGAAAATGGCGCAAGATTCACAAAACGATTACCTACATCTAAAGTTCTTTAGTACGACAAAAGTATAAAAAAATTGTTTTAAAATAATAAAATAATGTAACATTTATAATACTTAGAATAATAAAATAGAATACTGTGACTGGGGAAAACAGGCCTCAATGATAAACTCATTTTTAGGGATGGCAACTCATAAGCAGGCCCGTTGCTTAGCGATGGCCCCGCTCTGCTGTTTAGGTACATTTGCAGCCACTGTCCCTTTAACTGTAGTGTTCCATCTCCTTGTTCTTAAACCGTTGTTCTGTCTTGAAGTTGGTTTAGAATCCAGGAAAAGTGTTCTTAAACTGACGTTTCCAACTACTTTTCCGGTTCGATTGCAGAGAGGTTCCATTTCTTTGTGCTTTTCCAAAACCTTGTATATTATTCATCTAAAAATAAGGATTATCGACAACC
This sequence comes from Cheiracanthium punctorium, assembly GCA_038373885.1. NCBI lineage: Eukaryota > Metazoa > Arthropoda > Arachnida > Araneae > Cheiracanthiidae > Cheiracanthium > Cheiracanthium punctorium. The sequence continues at coordinate 84,644 of JAWZYV010012595.1, read as the reverse complement.
TCCTGTGAGGTTGGGATTACATGTAAAATATTATGTTGGATGTACCTTCAAAACGCTTATTGATATATAAATAAAGATTGATGTCTCAAAGAAACGGCGAGAAATCACCGTTTCTTTCCCTAACAGGTTCCCCGTATTTTTACACGATGAATGTTAAAGCGTATCAAGAGTTAGTCAAAATACTAACCGCGCTTTCTAGTAAGCAGACGCCAAATATTAATCACTGCACCAAGTCGTTTATTTTAAAACGCGTTTGGCATTTGTATGTTCATCAAATACCACCACGGCAGTAATAATTCTATGTCTGAAAATAAGTACTAGCCACAATCTAACGATACACAATCAAGAAAATAAACGTTAGACCTCTTAAAAACAATTTAATTCAAAAGTTATTTCTCAACGGAAATCTTCACAAACTCCTCAGAGAGTATAGAATTTTACAACTAGTTGCCATCGGCAAAACGAGATATTTAAATACATATTTCGTGGATAACGTTGTCATCTCAAGAAAAACTAAATAATGATAATGCATTTTAAACAATGAAGTCGGTGAAAGGAGCGAGCGGTCGAAAATGTATTTTCCCGTGGTTCTTTTTCAGGCGCGCTTGCCGTGGAGTATATGACATATACGTCACTTCCTTTACTGAGCGTTACTTCCGTCAGAAAAAAAAATCTGAGTTACTCCCTAGTCGCGACTAAAGAAGTTTTACTTCAATAAACATTAACTTTGTTGGATACTACTGCTAGCGCAAATAGTCCGTAAAAGATCGGATATATTTTTTGTGTCCCTGTATGTAATGCTTCTTTTACCATTTTCAGTATGGAGTGAAAAGATCGGAGCTGTTTTGTGAGCCCCTGAATAACAATAATTAATTTCGCAATTTAAGTAAGCGCAACGACATCTCTGAATTTTTGCCGATTTTTTTCCCCAGTCATGTGCCATCAGGTTGTTTGGTTCTACAGTAGATAGAGAAATGTCTTATCTAGAGGTTAAAAACCCACATAGCTACAAACTTTGTTTACGCTGGGATTTTATGTGAGACTAGCAGGAGGCCCCGTTCTTCGCACGGGAATGAATAGATTATTTTATATTAGGGTTTGTTGTAATTACTATTTATCATTATAAATAGATATAGCAAAATGGATATCGCATAAATATTATCTGTGTTAAATAATCATGCATTAGAATTTCATGGCGATCGTTTGAATGGTAACGAAGATGATTCGGCACTTCGCCATCTACTGTGAAAGTTGTTGCAAAATAGATAGCATCAAAATATTCTCATGTTCAAATATCTATGTGTACTAATTTTCATAGCAAACAATTTAACGGTCAAGATACGCTGCAACGCCATCTAGTGCCGAATTTTGTTTGTTTGTTTGAGGTGTGCTCTGCAGCAAGACCAGCCGGCATAACCTCTAATGATTTAGGAAGACAAATCAGGATTTTAGAGAAAACAGGAAAAAAATAGTGCGGAATTAAAATAATAATACGCTACAGCGCCATCAATGGACGAGTGATAGCAAAATGGATAATGCGAAAACAGTGGCGGCTTGTGTATGGAGTAAAAAGATTCCTGTTCCAGTGGTGGGGCCCGAAAAAAAATAGTGCCAATTAAAATCGCGAATATATATATACATATAGAACAATCTATCCCCACGTGCACACAGTGTAAGTATTTAAAATTTCTCAAATGACAAATAATTATCAAAATTACTATACAACTTTTGCTATTTTTTACCTAATTATGTTAAATTGAAAAGTTTTACTTTACTACTAAACAAAAAAACCACATTTAATTACTTAATACTTATGTTCTTTATAGATGTCTGTTCATAATTTTTAGATGATTTATTTATTTTAAAATCAATATCAATATATATAAAAAAGGCATTTATACATCGCTTTTCGTAAATTAAGAAAACAAAACAGAAAAACATCTGACTGCACTGCAAAAATACGATCACGCAAATGAAAAATGAATTCCTCTGTGGTGGATGTCAGTCCGTACGGTTTATATTTTCGTCAGGTGGTTCAGTGGTTTAAATTCTATTTTCCAATAATAATCAAATCAGGTCTAATACAATCATATACAAGTTATTTACACAATTCCTATATACAATTTGCACGTTCAAAATAATTAACAGATTCAATCTAATGCCCTTTTTGGGCCCCCAAGCAGAAATCGGTCTGCTCATCAACGAGTCTGTTCTCGAAGTCTTGGAAGTTTGCACGGTCACCCAGGGGGAAAAGAACCGCGTGACGTCATCCAGCGCACGTGGCGTTACATGGGAAGCAAATTGCGTCACCTCCTAAGCGGAAAATTTCGCCAATAGCTACAGATTGCCGAAATTTCCCCGTACAGCCCAGACAGCACAGCAAGTTTGAATTAAGCTTGAAAATTCCAATCGTGTAAGCTTTATGCAAGCTTGAATCAAGTGTTCTAGTTTACACTTGCCCAGCTTGCATTAAGCTTGACATTTCAAGCTTAAAAAATTTTCTAAATACACGGGGCGCCCGCTGGCTAACGCGCCCCACATAATTTATTTTTCCGCGCATTTTCCCCCTCCACGCTGAAATTTCAATTTAATTTAAGTCCATCGAGTGTTCGTGGCAAGAATAGAACCCGGGCCCTTTGGCTTCGCAGTCGAGCACGCTATCCATTCCGCCACCGGCGCCTTGTGCAGCTCTGACTAAAGTTTGAAGTGACTTACCACGCTATTTTCTCGCCAGATTATAAGTGGGCGATGTGTTATTTGTTTCTTTTATTTTTCCATGGGATGCATCAAAATTAAAATAATGTTATGTGTGATTTTGAAATCAATTTCGTAGTATAATTGTATTTTATTTTGGAGAATTTCCATATTTGGAAAAATAGAAGGGGTTTACTTAAGTAATCTGAAATGAAAGAAACAGATAGTTAAACGTTACTTCGAAATGCTATATCACAGTTGCTAACATGTATGGAATACAAACACTTTAGTCATTTTTCTAAATATTTCTTAAAATAACAAATAATTGAAAAATTTTGCTATTTTTTAACGCTAAAAATTCTCTTTACAAATGTGGTTATTTTCCTACATATTGGTATGCTATATCGATATAGAGCATTTCGAAGAATTAAAAATAAGTTTAAATTAATTTATACAAATGTAAATTTGAATTATTTTCATTGTTCATACTTTATAATTAAAAAAATTATTTAACTTCTGAATTTTTTTTATCCTTTGTAATTTTATTTTAAAATTACAAAAGTGTAAGATGTAAGATTTTTGGGCCCTAAAATCTGTAGGCCCTGGGCAGTTGCCCCGTTTGCCCTGCCTGTAATATGGCACTGGTAATAAAACACCCATCCCCGTTAAAAAACATCTTTTACGAACTTTCAACAAATTTGAGGACGCTGGACAATTAAAGTCCATTCTCTTTTACAGATGGCGCCATCACCGCACTTTGCAAGTGAAAATCCAGCTTAAGCCAACCTTGCATTGCCAAGCCAAATCTCAAGCTTGATTTAAGCTTAATGTGCTGTCTGGGAGTCATGTAGATCACCATGCGAAGGCCCGAAGATCTGGGCCCCGAAGACAGCGCCAAATAAGCCGTTTGGAAGCCAAGTTAATTCCGCGTCAATATGGCTTTTGTGCTCAATGCGAAATATGTCAACCCGGTGAACGGAGAAAAGATGCCAAAATCAGGGCAAGCCAGCCCATGGCCCATGCATGGTTTAGACAGGGGAAATCGTATATTTATCGCTTTTTTAAGTACTTTTTTTAACGGACAACACAGACCATTAAAAGAGTAAAATGCGTGCAATTTTTCAATGAAGGTAAATTATTGAAAGACCTGTCTTACATAATAGGAAGATACTTTGATTTAGACGGTGGTTGGTCGGTGGGAACAGGTGCCTCTGGCCCTTAATGACGAGCCGCCACTGTGCGAAATCATTCTCCGTGTTCAAATATGTATGTATACCAATTTTCTGAGCAGTCAGTTGACCGATCAAGAAGTTGATTACTGCAGTGCCATCTAGCGGCGAATTAGAGTAATAATGTGCTGCAGTGCCATCTAGTGGTGAGCTACAGCTAAATGAATACGAAAAAAAATTCTCTCTGTTAATATGTGTAAGTATACTAATTTTTAAGATCGAACGGTTTTGAAATTGTTGCACTGCATCTCCATGTAGCACCAAGTCATAGCAAAATGGATAGCGTAACAGTATTCTCCGTGCTCCAATATCCGTGTGTACCAATTTTCATCGAGATCAGGTAAACGATATTTTCATAGCAAACGGTTGAACGTTACAGAAGGCGAGTTATAGCAAAACGGATGCGGGGAAAATATTCTTCCCGTTCAAACATCTATGTATACGACTTTCCATGGCGATCAGTTGAATGGTCCTGAAGTTATTGGTTTGAAGTAATATCTAATGGCAGCAGAATGGAGAACGCCAAAATATTCTCCGTGTTCAAGTATCTATCTATACCAGTTTTCATGGCGATCAGTTGAAGAGTCTTTATATGCTGTGAGTTATAGCAAAATGGATAGCACGGAAATATTCTCCATGTTCAAGTATCTGTATATCAATTTTCATATACAGAAGATCAACTGTGCGGTCAAGACGTTTGCGCGCTGCATTGCCATATAATGGCGAATTAAAGTAATAATGCGCTGCAGTGCCATCTAGTAGTGAGTAAACACTAAATTAATAGTTAGAGTATATTCTCCATGCTCAAATGTGTAAGTATAAAATTTTTATAGCGATTGGTCGAACAGTATAGAAGTTGATGCACTGCAGCGCCATTTAGCGGCAAGTCATAGCAAAATGGATAGTATAAAAATATTCTCCAAGTTCAAATAACCATGTGTACCAATTTTTATCAAAATCGCTTGAACGGTATTTTCATAGCACGCGGTTAAACGGAATATAATTCGACGTTCTGCAGCGCCATCTAACGGCACATTAGATCTAAACTGATAATGTAAAAGTATTCTACGTCCTCAAATATCCATGACTACTAATTTTCATCAAAAACGGTTGAATGGTATTTTCATAGCAAGCGGTCAACGGAATAGAATTCGAGCGCTCTGCAGCTTCACCTAGCGGCAAGTTATGGCAAAATAGATTGTGTAAAAATATTCTCCGTGTTCAAATATTCATACCTACCAATTTTCGTCAAGATAGGTCGAATGGTATTTTCATAGCAAAAGGTTGAATAGAATTCGACAAACTGCAGCGCCACCTAGCGGTGAGCTAGAGGAAAACGGATATCATAAAAACCTTCTGCGTGACAAAAGACTTTGGTGTACCAAATTTCATGTTGATCGGTCAAACGGTTTTGGAGTTTTTCAACGTCTACACACCCACAAACATTATATTGTTGTAGAACACTCTGTTCGTTTCCTGGGTTCGTCGTTCTTAAGTCCGATTGGTGTAGGAAGTTCTAGTAAAAGGTCCACTTGTCAGGATGGAAAACGAACTTTATCGCTTCTAGAACTTCGTCGAACAATCAGCAATACAAAATTCACAAGCACAATCAAACAGTAATGTGCTTTTAACAGTCCGCTTAGATCTGAAGCTCTCACAAATGCTGTATTTCTTACACAAAATAAAACACTTTCACAGGCAAAAATTCAGTGAAAATATACGAGAGATAACACTAACAGTCTTTCAAGACTCAGCAATAAAGAATTTACACACACCACTTTAAAAGCAGCTTCAAGTCAAAACACTGCTTCTGTAGCGTCAATACAAAGCTTAATACAGCAAACTCACTGGACGGGAGATCGACTCAGACTCAACTGGGGTCTTTCACAGCTTCTGTTTATAGTCAACGCAGAACCTTATCTTCGCAGAACCAAGAATCTTCGAGAAAAGTCTATTTCTCGAGGATTCCGCATAAAGCGGGAATTTTGATTACGTCATACAGAAATGTTAGGTTATTATGTGATTTTAATGCAGCAAAAGCAGCTTTACAGGCTCCATAGGAAAAATCGCGCCAAATGACAAAATGTCGCCACTTTTTCACGTACTCCTTTGGCGATGAAGGCGTATCTGGAGGGCGGCCAAACACAAGATCGGCGGGAAGACGAAGATCTCTTCCGAATAGCATCTGGGAAGGTGTGAAGCCGGTAGTCTTATGGACGGCACTCCTATAGGCCAGCAAGAAGAGGGGGAGTTTCTTGCCCCAGTCCTCCTGATTTCTAGACACAAGGAGCGAGAGGTTGTTCAAAATAGTGCGATTGAACCTCTCTACCATGCTGTCAGATTGTTTGTGTAAAGGTGTAATCTGGGTTTTCTCTATTCCGATAAGTCGACATAGTCCTTTAAAAACTGCAGAGATAAAGTTCGTTCCTTAGTCGGAATGAAGTTGCAGAGGGGTTCCATATCTGGAAATCCATTCTTGCACCAGTACCTCTGCTACGGTCGTAGCTTCTTGATCGGGAATAGGAAACGCTTCGGGACATTTAGAGAAATAGTCAATGACAACTGAGATTATTTGTTGCCATCCGAAGTTCGCGAAAGAGGTCCCAAGATGTCGAGGGGAATTTTTTCAAAAGGCGCTCCTACGTTATGACGATGTAGTTTTCCACGGCTATGTTTCTTCAGGCCTTTACGGGCAGCACAGGTGTCACAAGCTTGACACCACTTTTCGACATCGTCTCGAGCCCTAGCCCAATAGTAGCGCTCGCGAACTATCTGCAGGGTCTTCATTATGCCAAAATTGCCCCAAGTTAAGCCATTATGAAGCTCTTCTAGAACCTTTGGAATCCTCGAACGAGGGAGTACTAACTGCCATCGAACTGTCTTGCCGTCGTCCGACTCCCATTTACGATACAGGACTCCATTTCTCAGGCGAAGCGAATCCCATAAAGCCCAGTACTGTTTTGTTGCCGGAATACAAAATGATATTTCTTGCCAGCTGGGCTTATCGTCTGATTTTTCCATAAATTCCACAATGGGTCTCATGTCGATATCTGCTAATTGGTCCGCCCGAACATTTTCGTCACTCCAGGGATCTTGCAATGTTGCCGATGATGTAACTTGGCGGACAAACGGATGTTTCAGATGCTAATTTTTCTCCGCGCTGGAGCAATAGCGACAACTGTCTATGCAGGGCCTTCTCGACAAAGCATCTGCGTTACCATAAGATGATCCTTTCCGATGACGTATCTCGATGTCATATTCTTGTAATCTCTGTATCCACCTGGCTATCTGGCCTCTGGATTCTTGAAATTAAGAAGCCAGGTTAAAGAGGCATGGTCCATTCGGAGCAGGAACTTTCGGCCGTACAAGTAATGATGAAAATGTTCCACAGCCTTAATGATAACAAGAAGTTCCCTTCTCGTAACACAATAGTTACATTCTGCCTTCGAAAGGCATTTGCTCCAGCAGGCAATGACATGTTCTTGGACATCTAGCTTGTGGGACAAAACTGCTCCGACACTCTCCTCGAATCTGTCTTACTCGCATCTGTGTCCAGGATAAATGGCTTGTCAGGGTGAGGATACTACAGGATCGGTGAAGATATTAGGGCCGTCTTGAGTTCATTGAACGCATCCTCAGATTCTGCAGTCCATAGAAATTTTTGTCCAGTCTCTCAATTTGTAAAGTGGCCTTGCAAAATTAGAAAAGCCCTTCACGAATTTTCGATAGTAAGTACACAGTCCGAGAAAATTTCTTAAGTCATGGATATTCTCAGGAGGCGTCCAGTTCTGGATTGCAGGTGTATTTTTGGGATCGGTTCGGACTCCGTGGGCGGATATTATTGTGCCCGAGATAACGCACTTCCCGACGAAACAAGTTGCACTTCGATGGACCCAGTTTCAAGTTTGCCTCTTTTAATTTCTGCAGCACCTTACGGATGTTCTCGAGATGCTCTTCGAAAGTCTTTCCGACGATGATGATATCGTCCAAATAAACGAGACATGCTTCGTAGGAAAGTCCTCTGAACACTGTCTCCATTAGACGCCCGAATGTCGCCGGTGCCTTGCAGAGTTCAAAAGGCATAACTTTGAACTGCCACAATCCTTGTCCCGTGGTGAACGCAGTCTTTTCACGGTCGTCGGGATGAATTTCTACTTGCCAATAGCTACTCTTGAGATCCAGAGTAGAGAACCATTCCTTTCCCGATAAAGTGTCCAAAGTGTCGTCTATTCTGGGAAGAGGGTAGCTGTCTTTTTTGGTAATGTCATTCAGAAGTCTGTAGTCAACGCAGAACCGGGTGGAACCATCTTTCTTCCGGACCAAATCAATCGGCGAGGCCCAGAGACTAGTCGATGGATCGATGACGTCATCACGCTGCATCTCCTCTAAAAGTCATCTCACTTCTTCGTCCTTAGCAAACGGCAGATGCCTAGGATGTTGCTTGATGGGAAAATGGCTGCCTGTATCTATCCTGTGTTGCGTTAACTTTACAGCCAAAGTCATCCGAAGAACGAGAAAAGAGGTCTTCAAATTCACCTATCACTTTCTCCGCAGCGCTTCTCTGTTCTGCCGTTAACTCCACGTCTTGTAATAATTCCTTCGTCAGGCACTCGGAAGATTTAGCTGTCGTTTGGCTGATGTTCTTATTAATGCAGGTAACAGGAGTGCATGTCCCAACACTTCATTTTGCTTTATTACCTTCGACTTGTCCGTCACATTTGCTACTCTAACTGGAATTTCTGTTCTCAACAATTCACAAGTGTTGCTCCCACAAGTACTCCTCTGACAGAATCACTATTGTTTGGGTGTTCGATTAATCCAAAACAGAATTTATTACTCTATACCAGAAATTATGGAATCAGTTCTGGGTGGTAGAGTGATATCAGTCTGGGCTATTATTTGCTGAACAGGTAAAACAGTTTCATTTTTAATATCGAACGCAGCTTTTCTTCTGAGTCTGAACGAAGCTCATTATACTTAAAGTCCAAATTAAATTTCTGCGATTTTGAAAAGTCCAGTCCGAGAATAAAAGAGTCCATAATATTGGCGACATATACCACATGGTCGATCTGGCATTTCCAAACGTGATTTCTACTTGCGCTTTTCCGCCCACTTCGATCTGTCACAGTCTGGAGGGTCAGCGAGGGCGGAGTCCAGATAATCTTCAAATTTATTTTCATGGCCAGATCTGTCCTTATGATGGTTACATTAGCTTCAGTATCAATAACCATGTGGCATGGGGAACCATTTACATATCCGAGTACAAATAGTGCATTACTGCCGCCATTCACTGATGAAATCATTAAGACTTTTAGGTGGGGCTTTTGAATATCTGGCAACCTCCGCCCCGCGAGATGGCCACCTCCTAGTTTCCCTCCTTTTCGTTCTGGGATTTCTGTTGCTGGTCATGGAACTTTCGACCACAGTAGTTTTGTACGTGCCCTTCAATTCCAAACTTCCAGCATTATACTCTCTTTGGACTATCTTTCGTTCCACCAGATCTTAATTTTCGTTCCATTAGATCTTCAACTTTCTTCATTATTCTGCTCTCTAAGCGCTCTGTGTCCGAATCAGCTCGCTCTTGGACCGTCACCGCTCTAATAGCATGACGATCTTTTCTCACGACCCGCTGAGCTGCCTCTAGCTTCATACTGAATATGAGAGCAGATTTAAAACCTTGATAATCCTCCTGATGAGTGGCTTTTGGGTTTCGGGATCACGGACGGATTCAATAAAATGACGCACGGCCATTTCTTCTTGGACATTATCGAGGTGGTCCATATAGGCTAGATGACATAGCCTATCTATGTCCGAGGCCAGCTGTATAAGGGTCTCGCCAGGTCTTTGCATCCTTGACTTTAGTTGTATTCTACTGTACTCTTTCTGGCACTTCTCTCCGAACTTCAGCTCCAAGGCACTGGCAAGGGCGTCAAAATCTCTTATTTTCGTCGCTCCGATGCAGTGGCGTCGGTAAGCATGGTGCCACCAGGTGCGGGCTCATCCGGTGTCCCCCCTCCCCGTAACACCTCCGCACAATTATGAGTCATCTTTGAGATTGGCTTTTTTTTTTTCACTTCGCCCTAAATTAAGTCGAAATTTTACATAATCTCCGTAGATTATCTGACCGGATAAAGCAGCACTAACTACCGAAGTAAGCGGCAGAAAACTAGTGCAATTTGGCCATTTCGTCCTTTCGCCCTGCCAATTTTCACCGACTTAAGAGACTCACCGACCGAAATATGTGGCAACCACTATAGTAAGGTTCTTTCAAACGTTATTAGGCTATTATGCAACTTTCCATACCATCTATGCAAGGTAATGTACGAGACGCGGAAATGACTTTTTTTTTTCACATGGAGTGTTTTTTCCAAGAGGCCTATGAAAACCATGAGCCGTAGAAAAGCCTGTTTATAATACCATTAACTGTCAGACTAATAAAAATACTTTGTCAGCTAATACAAATACACTGTCAGCTAATAAAAATATGGCATTTAATTCAACTAAACGTTAAATTATCTATACACTTGAAATTTAATGTCTCATGAGACCCGTTTCATTGAAACCAGTTGTTTCATTCAACACTCACTACAACACTGTTTTACATAAGAGTTCTTGTACCTTTTAAAAGTAATGAAAATCGATAAAATTTTGACTAAAATACAGAATATACAGACATCTGAATATAGATTACAGATTCTTTTTGACTGAATATAGGGAGTGATTCTAAACTCCCTATACAAACTTTACGGGATATAGGGCACATAATATAATATCCTATCGCCCCTACAGTTTATAGAGTTTTGAACCGCCTTGCATATTGCTGTGTAAAGTTCCACATTGCTCGTACATTGCACATAAAATTTATTAGCTTTTGAATTTGGCCAATTTTAACGAATTGTTTTAAAAAAAGCTGATATAAATATTGTAAGTGAATGAGCTGCATTTTGTAGTTTTATTAATGTTTTATATTCAAGATATAGTTGTAAGAAAGAAATCATTAAGAAATCGTTTGTAACTGTGCAATAAATCATTAAATTTTGGATTGTGGAAAATTTCTGATTTCTTTGTTATTATTAAAAAAACAAAACAAAAAAAAAACAGTACCTCTAGAGGATTTAAATTTCGCGATTACGACTGGGTTCAAGGAAATTAATGCTTCGCGAAAATACACAATTTTACTGCATTATTTTACATATGTGGTTCATTGCGCGGAGCCGTACATACATAAAAATCTTTTAACAAACTCAAATATTTTATGCCTATACTTAAGACAAAATTAAAGTGACATATTGTTAAGTAGAAAATACATACCTATTTTATACACTTAAAATTATTATCATTATTACTGTTATTATTATTTTATTTAAGCTTTTAACTTATAAAATCTTTTGTAAATTAAAATTTTATACAAAAGAGAATAAAATAGTTGAGTTTGTAAAATGATTTTTATGTTCATAATCTGTGCGCAGTGAACTCCATGTGAAAAACAATACCTTTTAATAATTACAATTTTTGAAGTTAGTAATACAAATAAAATAAGATATTATGTAAATATAGAAAATTGCTTACTTGTGAACCAATTATTTATGTAAATAGGTGAACATTTATACACATGCAAGCACTCTTCTCAGTTGTCATTCCGAGTCTTAACTTATTGTCAGATTTGTTAAGGGAATTTCTGGTCGTTTTTTTTTAGCTGCCGTTTGTTCGATTTTTCCATGATTTACCCTTTAGGGAATTTTTTGACAATGTTGTTCCCTTCCAATCGAAAATATTTTCAAAGTAATGGGAATCATGTCCTACGCACTCCTTTTAAAACACTTTCTCAGTTTCCCGTTTTACTATCGTGTCGACCTGCGTCTAATGGATGCTTTTTTTTTTGGAAAAACTTTTATTTAAGGGACACCTTTATGTAAGTTGCACCTCTGTGTAATGAACGCAACCGTATTTAGCATTTTCCCCCCTACTAATAAGATAGGTTCTTTTAACAAGACTATCTACTTATGATAAATTCACAGACGTTGAGAAACTCTGATATAACACACACTTTTAATGTTAATCCCCATATTCCGTAAAACTTTGTATAAAGTGCACTTATATTTTATGACATTATGGCTATTGAACAAATCTTCCATTTAATGAGCAAATCTATACAGCGGACCGATTTGCTTAATGGACATAGTTTCTTACGATTGGATAATAAAAATCTCGTAGCTGTTGTAAAACAAATGAAGTTATGATATTTCCAGTCAAAGAAGTGAACTGTAAGTATTATTTTACCTTTTTCATGTAAATAAATTTGGTTTCTGCTTTTATTATATCTCACAGCTTGTTTAACCATGATTGCATTTCTGTATTCTGACTGTACTGTAAATACGTTTTATTACTAGAGACTACAGTGAAATTATATTCTATTTATTAAAAAAATATTTTTTGTGTAGTGTATTAAGATACACTACACAAAAATATTTGTATAGTGCCTTGATTTAAAATTATAAAATCAAGGCACTATACAAATAATACTATGATATAGTGAAACTGGTGTTTGTACTTGCCTTGATTTAAAATTTATTTTCTCGGTCTAATAATCATAGATTACAGCTCTGATAATAAAAAACGTAGAAAACTAATAATTCAAACATAATTTTAACTGTGCACTATTTATAACATTATATGTGCATGCATATACTTTTTTAAAACAACTCTGGTGTTTTAGCACCAGAACACCTACCCCCTCCCCTCACAAAAAAATATTATTATTGAACCTGGTGGTGCAGTTGCAGAAAACTAATTCAATATTTTCACAACTAAGAATACGTAAAAACTTTGTTAACGTTGTGTTTCCATCTACCTACACACACATAGATATATATGAAAAAGTTGGACTAGGACAGCTTTTTCTAACGTGTAAAATAACTACATGAATAAAGTGCTCCGATTTCTATTTGCATGTATTGCAATGTATTTGAAGGAATTAGAACGTTGGTTTCAAAAATTACTATTTTTTACTGTATAAAAACTATATTCTAGGGTAAATTATTTTTTGGAAGTATGTAAGGTACCCGGTTTTGCCCAATAATGTCGCTTATTAGAAAATGAGGCCTAATATGTTTCAAATGTTATACAAAACCTGATTCCATAATTTTAAATTATGCTTAAAATCCTTTTTTGTGATATAGGGAAAAAGGAAAAAATACCTTTCTCTGATAGGAAAAAAAAAAAAAAAAAAGAATGCCCTGCCTGAAAATAACGGAGGAAAACCTGATTCTATGACTGACAATAACGGAGAGAAACCGCTTCGTAAGATAACATGTGAACGGAAATTAACCGTTTTCTCCGACACCGGAAATGGGAAAGCGGTTATTGTCCAGCAGCATTGCTGCCAGACAATGACCGTTTATTTCAGTAACTTTTTATAACAGTTCAGAAAATGCGCATTACTTTCAGAACGCACCCTGTATATTAATGAAGTCATGATCACATGACCTGTACAGAATTTTTTGTGTGTAGATCTGATAGTTTGTTCACAGGGTTGCAATAAAGAATTTTTATGCCTAAAAGATTATGAACGCAAATCGTTTAATTTTTCGCTAAGTGCCTAAATGGTGCTTTCGAATAAGCTCTAATTGGGTTTGCACATTACTAAAGGTCACCGTCACACAACCTCTAAAGATTTTGGTGTATGCAGGACTTATACTTTTTGTACAGGGCTACAAAAAATTAATTAAATTTAAATGTAATAATTTTAGCGGAAATTTATTTTAAAAAGAATTTTTCCATTTTGTCAAAGAACGCTGAGTCATTGTGTAATCAAGTGTGTTTTGTAAGTAAATAAGTGAGAAAATAAGAGTTTTTCATGAATGAAATAAAGAACTGATAAGATATATTTTTGAAAAATTCTGCTTATTTTTAATGTAAACATACACTTCTACAATAGTTATCAACCGAGCGAAAAAAGAAAAAAAAAACTGTTTATATCAGCTAGCCAGTAGAGCAGTATATTTTACACTTTTAATACTTAAATACTTTACACTTTAAATACTTTCCTGAGACAAAAGCACTCTCACAAACACGTTCGTGAATGTTTATCGATTTTTACTGCTGTTTAGGTTGAAGTTAAATTTGCGAAAATTTTAAAACTGAAAATCGTTCAGAGAAAATCTGCACGTTATTATTATTTTTTTTCCTCGCACAAAATACGCGTAAAATTTATTTTTACTATTACTCAGAGCACTTATTAGATTCATGTGGTTTGGTTAAGACTCTAGTTCAACATAAATCATGCACACAATGTTCTATCTTAAATAAAAATAAACTTAGTGTCAGGGACTGGGAAATATTCAGGATGTTATTTTACAAACTGTATTGTATATTGCAATAAATGATAAATTTGTGTCTGATTATGAAACATTCTTATTAATATAATTTCCGAAAAACATTAAAATCGAAAAATTTGCACACTATGTCGCAATAAAAACTTTGCCGTGTAGTTCTGTGTCTAAGAATTATTTCTGAAAGTTTCACGAAAAATACAGATTTTTTTGTTTATTGCAGTGTGTAGTGCAGTGGTTAAGGAAAGAGCTTGATTTCCTTTTAGCTCCTGGCGCAGTCTGTTTTAATGACTATGTCATTTTATCTCTCACCCCCTGTAATTGAAAATTGTCAGAAAAATGTGTCCCAAAAATGCGACATATATATATATTGAGTATTTTACTATTACTATTAGTTCACAACAGCTTTAATCTATTGTTACAATATTTCGTAAGCTGTAGAATATGCATAACATGTATTTTTCTATAAATAGGTTACAATCATACAGATTTCATCAGCGTAAGACAAATTTCAACAGCATAAAACATTAATGATCAAAAACTTCAGCCGTATGTTACAACTAAAACGGTAATCAATATCCACATAGTTCAGGTAAATCAATAAAATTCCTCAGCGATTCTGGGTTGGACACTGTTTCAGGATTATAGGGCATTTTGTTTATGATCTTCTTCACTATCACTTCCAATTTCTTGCCATTTATGTTACGCTGAAAGAAAATAATATACGTGTATAAGTAATTTACAAATTTAATCTTTGTTAAATTAAAGAGAACGTAAAAAAATAAAATGTGCAATAGAACAAAAAAAATATTTAAAGGCTCTACGAAAAAGAATTGATTTAAAATAAATCTGCGAGAAAAATTATGCTTGCGAAGATTTTGCAAAGCATTTCTATGTTTATTATTTTCATACTAAAAAGGGTATAATGTGTCTCATGCATAGTGAGCGTTAACATAATGTATATTCTCTGGAGTTAAAGTAGATTAAAGCAGAATCCCCCAAAAGAGAAGGCCTCAAAATTGGCTGTTAACCCTTTGACGCGCCTTTCGTTTCACGGCGCGGTGTTTGATCCTTAAAACCACCTTATTTCAACGCTTTCACTGCTAGTCTCACCCAAAAAAGGTTAAATGGTCCCAACGTTGAAAAAATGCAGCCGTTGCCATCAAACTATTTAATTACCAACAACATAGCTGTCGATCGAATCGCCCTTCTGTCGCCACAGAGCTAAAGACGTTTTCTGACACAGCTGTCTGTGCGTACGCACAGAAAAATTTGTTAAATTATAACATGGTTTTATGGTTAAATTAATTATATATGTATATTTACGATTAAATTATAATAGGGTATATTTTTTGGTTAAATTATAATATGGCTGTGCTTACACACAGCGTGCTCTGTCAGAAAACGTCTTTAGCTCTGTGGAGTCAGATGGACCATTCGATCGCCCGCCATGTTGTTTGTAGTTAAATGGAGCGATGGCAACGGCTGCGCTTTTTCAGCGTTTTGCAATCTATCCAGTTGGTCTTCTATATTGAAGTGAAATATGATTGCGCTTCGAAGTGTCACACGCCATCATAGTCAAGCAAATCGCATATTCTTATCAAGAATTTTTATGAAGTTTCAAGTTAGTTTTAATAAGAGATTTTATTTTACAAAGGATTCTTGTGCTCTCAATCTAAGCTGGCTCCCTCAAGTCTTGTAAGTCTTTTTCTAGGTGAGAGTTGTCGATGTGGAAAATCGGTAAACAATCAATATAGCAAGAAAACGCTAAAACATTTCTATTTAATATCTCTTTTCCTTTTTTGAAAGGTATTGTAACAGAAAATTAACTTGGAAATGTCGCTAAGCTACAAAGAAGAGGAAAAGATCCATGAAAATGCACTCAAGGTCTTACATTCCATTATAGTTCCATCCAGTCTAGGTAGAGTATATAGTAGGAGAGTATATCCATACTCTCCTACAAGTTCCTATCATTTTTATATGTTTATTAATAATTTATTTCCTTATATTTTTGTAACTACACGATTTCATGCATATTTAGTGCTTAATCATCAGTACGAAGACTCCGAGATTACAACGTAAATAAGTAATTTCTTGTGATCAAGGTCAAATACACTCCCCCTCCTCCGCAGTAGCGTACAAAGAGGTACGCTTTATTTCTGTAAAAACGACACCATTCACTTCGTTTGTATGGTAGTCCATAAAATTTCTAAACGACTACCATTTGCATGGTTTCTGCCGTGAGTGTTCATTATGCTAATGAAAAAACTGTCATGGATTTAGGTTCTAAAGGCAATGACTCAAAACGAGTATTTAAATGTCTTATTGACTTTAACCTGTTCACTCTCATGTTGCAAGGACGCGACGCTAGCGATTCTTCCTTCTCTGCCCATTATCGCCATTGCGTCTTTGGTCAGCGTTTGTGCACGGGAGCATGCGCTGGTAGCGATATCACCAAATCTGGGCTGGCTACAATGGGAACGAACAGGTTAAATAACTTCTTTTGTTGCTTCAATCTCAATGGAAATCTGCGCCCCTTTTCATGTGTCGCCCATTGCATATTTCCTGCATGCTTTACCCAAGAAACGCTGCCGCCTCCCTTCACCATACATTCACATATACATACTTCAAACACTTACTGAAGGGAAGTAGCCTACCTAACTTAGGAACATACGCCACATAAAGAAAAGTAAAATTTATTAAAAAGAAAAAAAAAGGGTTTTGTGGAATTTATTAGTGCATGAATTACCGTTAGAGGCACGCAATTTTAGCAAATGAAAAACAGAAATTCCGCAGAAAAAAAAAAAAATGTGAAGTTTTGAAATTTCCCTAAAATTCGCATAAACTACTTATAAAACATTTTTTATGCATTTGAAATTTATATTCGATGTTAAGTAAAAGCCACATTGTTTTAGTTTTAACATTCGACTGTTTTAGAGTCGTTTTTCGATCCGTAACGACTGCATTTTAATTACTAAAGAAGCTTTTTCCGTTAAAGCTGCTTTAGCAAAGGTTAGAAAAGAACATTTATTAACACGCAATATTTCCTTAACATAGGGATCTTCATTTCTGTTGATTGATTGTAACATTAGACGATGAAAGAACGGGTGTACTCTTTAATGAACTGGTTTTGAGGAAGTGCTCTGAAGAAAGGAATTTTTAAAAAGCTTTCGAGGAATATAATTTGATTTAAGGTCATCTTAAATTGTAGGTACAGATGAGCAAAATAACTGACTAATGTCAAAATAGAATTTATTTGTTGTATTTAATTTCATGTGCAAAGTTTATTGAAAGTTTTTTCAGGTGCATTTTTTGGAATTGTGTTTAGATCCAAATCCCCAAATTTTGTTATTCAAGCGTTGCTTTCAAGCTTTCTAATTTGTTCCTCAAATGATGAGCAAATGGCTAACTTGAATCTTATTCGTTAATGCAGCTCATTAATTTCAGACAGACCACAGAAATGAAGCTTATTTGATTCCTGAAAGATTCTTTAAAAGTTAAGAGTAATTTTCTTTCTTAAAGGAAAAAAAAAAAAGCTACATTTTGCACTTATTCACAAAAATAAGAAAATTTCGCGTTTATTTCGTAAAAACGAAAATTCTGTACCTCTCATTGTCCTTAGAAATGTTGTAAATAATAATATTACATTGTTAGTTTATTATAATCCAATTACTCTCTCTAATTATTACTTTTAATACATAGTACATAGTTAGTGTTGAACGTTTCAATTTGATAATATTTTTGAATATTATAACATATATATTATTATTTTAGCTAGTAACTGTTTTTTGGATTATTACTGTTTCGAACTAATATTTTGTACTTTCATTCTTGATTTTGGAAGTTCAAGTATAATTTTTCTCGTTTTAGCATCATAGCTTTGTAGAGCCCCATTTGAAGTTACTTCTCTTCCTTTGTCAGTATGTTTTCTGTAGGGGGAATGGGGCCCAAGTGAATTTTGAGCCTTTTGCTAAGCCATTTATCGAAATCTATGTTATTCTTGTCTTTATATTTACAATCTGCTGTGTGTGGCCCCTGATGAGAATCGGAGCGATTGTAAATATTTCCATTAAAAAAAAATTGTTTTTTTTGTACTTTTTTTACGCATGTGATCGGCCCACTGTATTGCTGCTTCGTGGAGGTATGTATAATGGTAAGTTTTAGTCATTAGTAGACCGCGGATTATATGCACTTAAAAAGTGACAAAATATGCATCAAAAAATCTAAAAATATGCACTAAAAATCTAAAAATAAGCACCAAATAACTGAAAATATACTCACATATTAACAGAAAATAAAAACGTATTTACTTCTAAAAGTATTTTCTATCCTTTACCTTGCAATTATGACACCTTTTTTCTCTCTTTGAAACTTCAAAACATCATGAAAGACAGAATGAGAAATTTTTATCCACAATCTTAGTGATATGAAATATGAATTAAAACTGCTTTCAGTAATTTTTGTTGCAATACACAGCTAAGTGTTTTTCTAAATTTTCAATAGTAAGGCTTTGTCTTTTATCATCTAAAATTGTTTTATATGCTGAAAATGCTCTTTCAACATCAACGGATGTCACTGGACAGTACTTGGAATATTTCGCTTTGGATGGTTCTAATTTTTCCGGTAATTCACTCCCCTCACCATTAATAAAATTATTTATTTTATTCACTGCCAAAAATCCTGAATTTTTATTTAAAGTAAAATTCAGTTTCTCACTGATTTCTTCTCCTAATGACTCTGGAATCTTACCAACGCATTCCTCTACTTTTACAACTTGACTCATTACATCACTCAGAAGCAGATTTTGATATTCTAATTTTGTGATGTTTGATGTTAAGAAGGAAAAATGTCTTTCGATTATAGATAGAGCTTTTCGGATAGACATATCGCTAAGCATTTCTTCGGATATGAAAAAAGAAGAAGAATCGGCGCTGTCCAAAGTATTAACTACACCTTTTATGGAGTTAGGTCTTGTCCATAATCCGAAATCCACGTCTTCATCAGGGTGGACATGCTTGCTTTCATTCTAGCCATTTTTGAAATTTTAATATATAGGCTGACTTCGAATTTAAATTGTTGCAAATACACACGAAAGAAATTGAAAGCGTATATGCTATTTTGCTGGGAAACTGCGGTTGTATAAATTTTTCAAAGCGTGGAACTTAGAGTTAAAGAAAAAAAATACTGAAAGGAAGGTTAAAAAAAAAAAAGCTACAAATTCAAAGCGAAAGAGATTAAAATATGCATCCAACAGAGAAAATGCGTCATTTTATGCAAAATCATCAAAAACACCTGAAATATGCAATTGCATATGCAAATATGCAATTGCATATAATCCGCGGTCTGGTCATTAGTTTATTTTACATTTGTTATGTTTAAAAATAGAGAGAGTCGTCCATCCCAGTATCGTCCTTCGAATTTCGTAGCTTTATTCTGTCACGGAATTTCAAAAACGTGAATAAAATCTACATACGATGCGCATGGTTTTTTTCCGATCTTAACATTTTTTGGTTAGCGATTTCGATTATTTAAACTGTTTTCTATTTAAACTGTAGGAACAGTAAGGTAGCTATTCTTTCTTGTGTAATACAGCTCTTCATTTTCATTGCTTCACCATTAAACAATCTTTATTTCCATAGGTTAGTGATCGTGGGTAACAAGTGTGTGCGTGTAATTAAACATGTAATAATAATATATATTCAGGGGGCGAATTGAACATTCTCTCCATTGGGGGGACATTTGATAAAGAAAGAAAGAAAAAGGTGCTCCACTCTCACAATATATTAGGTATTACATGACAAATTCAAACTAAAGTCGACTTCCTATTTTCTATCCACATATATATTCCTGCCCATGTCGATTCCACGTCTACCCTCAAATTCGGCTTGCGGCAGAGCAGACCTTGTTCGTTTATTTCGCAGTCTGCTTTAAAATCTGACCCCAGTTACAGAATGAGAAGTGCATCAAGCATGTGTATGTCTATTTCAAAGGGATGTTTGTGACTTGCCACTTTGTCTACTAAACAAAAGAAGAATTTCTATTCTCAATACTTAAAATCGTTAGGTACTGTTGAACTTGTAGGGACAGAAATTAATTTAACATTTCTCCAGCAGGGGAAAAATAGCATCCCTGGCAGGAATACATTAATGTTTCTCTCGGCCGGAAAATTAACATTCTTCAGCCGAGGACGATCCCCGGACCCCCTCCCCCCATCAGTTCGCACCCTGTATGTATTTGTAATGTCGAATATGTGTATAATTTATATCTTGAAACTAATATTGCTTTAAAAATATTTTTTTTGGTCGTAAACAGGTTTTTTATTCCCTAACTACGGAAATATTGGATTTCTAAATAAAGAATTCGCGAAAATTCGCTTAAGCGGTAGATTCTGGAACAGATTAACACGATAAACTAGGAACAGCTATATACATACAAAAAGCAGGGGGAGGGGGCGGGAGAGATGCAGATAGTTTTTCTTCTCCTAATGGCCGGGTCAGCGGCCTATTTGAGGATCAGCTACAGCAAGGGCAGCAGATGTTCGTCATTTCATTATGCGGGCATCTATTAGGCCTCTCCCCCAACGTTGCTCCCAATGAGTGGTCTCTTGATTTTAAGCTAGCTCCAGATAAGAGATCAAGCACCTGAAATCGGCACCCCCAGAGGTATCGTTTGAACATGCAAGACATCGGAGCCATGAACAGATTTTACGTGCACCAGCTCCTATTAGCGTACACGGTCCCACAGAAGTCCAGCCAAGAGAGGTTTTTCACCCTCCTAAGCAGTAGCCAAGCCGGTTCTGCTTTAATTTCCATGTTCTTACGGGAACGGAGTTTAGTCACTAGTCCACTGCGAGACAAGTAAGATAGATAGGAAGACAGATTTTTAACTTACCGGAATGTCTTGTGTCTCTAGAATTACTTCTGGCACATGTCCGACAGAAAGTGCTTTAGAGATAGCCTCTTTTAGTCTTTCAAGAAGGTCTCCGTTCAAGTTATAACCTTTATTCATTTTTAGAAATAAGACAGCTCGTTCCATTTTATGTGTGCTGTATTGAGAGACGCAGATGCTGTCGGCAATCTCGCTAAAGTCGTCCACTGTTGAAAGTGAGAAAAAATTCGCATTATTTATATATTTGAGTTAAGCTTTTCACTTATGCAATGTTACTGAGTAATCATTGTTTTCCTGTAAAAATACTTTTACAGATGCAATTTCATCACACAGTGATCTCTTATCGCCGCCCAGGTGGTGTAGTGGCTAAAAGAAAAATACTATAACACCGTAGGCCCGGGTTCGAATCCCGGCTTGAGCATGGTTGTTAACTTGTCCATCTCTTCATAGGGGGTAACTCTGGCCGCTCATTGGGTGCTCCCGTAATAAAATGGCCAGTGATTCCGGCCCTAGTAGTGGCGAATGCTTGATGAGTGCGGTCTATCTGTGATGTGCGCAGTCTATCAGTTCCGTTAGAAGTGAGAGCCATTGTTCTTGCAAAGCAGTTGGAAGTGTAAGAGGGTGTGAGGAGGAGGATTGAGAGCAATAGCACGTTTACCTAAAGTATCCCAAACATGTTCAAAGGATTTAGGTCCAGTGATTTAATTGGTTACTCCACGTGACGAACTCTTTGTTCCTGAAGATGAGAGCTCTGTGTGATCTAGCATTGTCGTTCTAAAGCAGGAAATCATCACCTATTGCCCCTGCATAAAGGGGCACATAAGCATCAAGGATGTCATCTCCATAGGCCTGAGCCTTAACCGGTCCTCGTGGAAAGACTTGGAAGTATGTACGCCCACGCAAAGAGAGGTCATATCTAAAACACAGACACTTCCTCCTGCATATGCATCTTTTTCATGGACATTTCATGGATGATAACCACTTAAAGGTTCTTTCCAAAACAGACAACACCTACTATCGCTTTGGAGGCTATATCTGGACTCATCCATCAGGAGAACAACCCTCCACTGATCAGCTGTCTAGTAGACATGCTCATGTACCCACCTCAAACGTTCCTTTCTGTGCAGTGACGTGAGTAACACGCAAATGGCTGCCCGCCTCTTGCACAGACCGCCTTCGTGAAGCCTTCTACGCAAGATTGACGTTCACACTAGCTTTCCGGGGCTGAAGCAAGGGAGAATCTGAGTTGATGTGAGGTTGCAATTCTATTCTTCCTTTAGTACGACAAGAGATATAGGTCATCGGCGCTGGTCGTAACAGCTGACCGTCCTTGGTTGAACCACCTGGATGCCGAATCTATAGTTGAAATTGTTGCCAGAATCTATGAGCCACAGAAGGGCTGACATGCAGCCATCTAGCTTCTTTGTACTTGATTTTCACCTGCCTTTTGTCTCTCTCTAGGTCTCCATTGCAGTTCTCCGAGCAAATGATGCGTGGGGGGGGGGTCATTGTTATGAATTGGCTACTCCCGATTTCTGACCTTACAGTCACAGCAAAAATTGCAGGCTTGATCACAAGCATGCAATTTATGCTCCAAGCAAAATATTTATTCGGGTTGCCATGCAACTAATTTGCATATTACAAATTTACTCAGCAACTTTTATTTGACAACACATTCTAATTCCATACAAATTGGCTTATTCTTGAAGAAGTTATCGCTACTTTTGTGATTTTGTCTTAATTTTGAAAAAAAGAGTATGTTAAGCATTTTATTTTCGCAGTTTAACTGAACTTTTTTAAACAAGGTTTATGAGGATTTTATCATTAAAATCCTAAAATATTTTACTTTCTTTTTTTCCCAAGGGTGGGCACTTGCTCATCAAACATTCGTCACTTTTGAGGCTCGAATTATTAGTCATTTTATGATGCGGGGGGGGGGGGGGTTACCTTGTGGTTGGCCAACATCACCCCTATGAAGGGATGGACAAGTTAGCCAAGCCCGGAATAGAACCCGCACTAGAGGTGTAAGACAATGGTTCTGTAGCCCCCACAAGACCTAGGCGGCTAAGATATTTGATTAAAAACGTAAAAATGAATCTAAAACAACAAATTATACTCACCAATGCCATAAATGTCGGAACCGCCAAATCGGCATCCGCCAGGATTCAGAGTTTCATCACTAAGCATAACATAAAAAAATTATCGAAATTTTTAGAAAATATAGAAAACAGAAACTTTAGAATCAATAATAATAAAGTATATAATAATAAAGTACTTTAAAATTCTGCCTAAAGAGACTATTTTAAGTCTTCTTAGAACCATAGGCGTAGAATCGAAATGGGCACAACTTTGTTCAGAAAACCATACATTTTAAAGCCTTTGGAAATTTTGCCATTTTTATTCTTAAATACGTTTTATGTGCCGGTGGTAATGCTATACACTTCTGCGACAAATTGACATACTTAAAATATCTACCATGAAATTGCTTGAAATCAACAAAACAACTGCATAAGGAACAACGACAACAAAGGTGACAAAAAAAAACATTACCTTCTTCCACAGCATATCATTCCTTTTGTAATGGGATTGATGATAATCAAATCTCCAACAGAAAACATTCCTTTAAAACATAAAAAAAAGAATGAGTGTATAGTTTATTTCATGTACAATAACATAGTATATATTTACAATACATATCACATATCTACATTATTTAATGTATCAAGTAAATATTAAACTTTCTGCTCATAGTTAGAACAGTACAACGATTTCAAAGATCAATTTACAATTCGAGTAGAACTACAAAAACAATGTTGAAACTTTCGATCAATGGATACGAGAAATTATTTCGAATTTTCTAAAATGAGTAAATGACCAGTTGATTATAAACAGTAAATTTGCGGAAGAATATCTGTTAAAAGATCTGAAAAAACTGTCTCAGTGGATTTCTTTTTAAACTAGAAAAATACAGGGAAAGATAAATTGGGAAGAAGAAAAGAAAGTTTTATTTTTAATTAACTTTATAAAAGTGAATTTATTTTTTAAATCCCCGAAACGATGAAGCACGCGGTAATCGACTGAAACTGTTCATGAAACTCTAGATTCTATTCTTATTTCGTAAGAAATGAACTCTAAATTCTATTTTTATTTTGTAAAAAGGCTTTTTAACACAAAAAGAAAAGTATTATTATTATTTTGTTCAAAAGGATAAAATAGGATTTGCGAATTATCCGTGCTCATTTCTGGAAAACAAATAAATTAATAAAAAGGAATAGAATCTTAAATTAAAATATTGAAGTTTGGATAAAGGCATTTTGTTTGTAATTTATGCATTATCGAAAGCGTGAAAGTCTAAAATAATAATATCTTTCCATCAAACACAGCGATTAATTACTGAGAACAAACTTTAAACGTTCTATTTACTCAATCACTGCGCATGGAGAATATCATTTCTAATAACTTTACATTTATAGCGTTATGGATTCTAATCAAAAGGACACATATTTCCGAAGAATCTAGAAATTCGATATTTGATTCGAATCATTCGCTTTGTGAACTATTTATAATGCCTTCAGATGCAGCTAATTTAGTTTCAATTCCAAACTTCATGAAATACATAACTCTACATGCACCCCCCCCCAAAAAAAAAAATGTCCGAGTCGAATTTTTTACGCAGGTTTCAAGTACACCGAATATCCATTACATTATGACCACCCACAGATTTTTCAATGAACTTGTCTAGATGACATGGAGAGCATGTAATTAAGTGGGGACGGCATTTAACTGTTGCTGGAGAAGGTAAGGAAGCATTCTTGCACTTGCGTTTGTGAGAGATGGCAGATCTGTTGATCTAAGCGAAATTGATATTGTAATGGCCCGAAGAGTCGAAACAAACTATCTCCAAAACTGCACGAACGGTCGATTGTTCACGATCTGCCGTAGTTACTATTTATAAAAAGTGGATTAATGACGGTGAAACCAGCAAAAAACGCCAAGATGTTGGGCCTCCACGCATCATCAAAGAAAAAGAGTGGCGGATACTGTCCCGCATAGCACAGCAAAATCGGCGGCAGACAGTGACTCGGCTGACAGCCCAATGCAATTCAGGTCCAAGTAGAAGTTTTACGGAACACACGATTCAGCGGATACTCTTGGTTATATGGGACTGCGGAGCAGACGTCCCACTCGTGTGCCTCTGCTTACCAAGCGTCATTGTCAACTACGCCTAGAGTGGGCACGGGAACATCGAGACTGGACCAAGGATATGTAGAAGAGAGTTGACAGTAGGATGAATCCCGGTTTGTTCTTCATCACGTCGATGATCATGTCAGGGTATGCCGTCTTCCAGGAAAACAGCTGCTCTCCTCTCCACGGCAGCTCAGAGATCAAACGCCATCATGTTCCAATATCTCGACTTTGTGTGGCCGCTGCTTGAATATTGGGTACAAACTGTCTCTAATATCTACGAAAGACTTGTGCCATCCATGCCCAGGCAAGTTGCAGCTGTTTTGAAGAGGACAAAGGCGGCGCAACGCGTTACTGAGTAGGTGGTCATAATGTAATGGCTCTTCGATGTATATTGTCCTTCATAAAAAGTTAATCGTGTAGTTCATAATAAGAATTGTCCACATCGAGTTGTGTGGTTTTCGAAAAACTTATCAGTTATTCACGAACCTAAAGTAGGGAATCTCGCTTACTCTCGAATACATTTTTGAGGGGAGTGCCTTGTGCAGTCGGACATCCAGCGGAAAGTGCGTCATCACTGCCGAAGAAGCGCATTTTGTGCAGCTGACAGTTACGCAACACTTATATCATCAAATGCACCGTATCTTACTTAAGTATTTCAGAAATAAATGTTTGATACAATACCTGGATACTTCTCACAATAAGTTTTCTTAAAAAGGCTCCTGTCAGTATCACCCCAAAGCCCCAAAGGAAGTGCAGGGAAAGGCTTGGTGAAGACCATCTCTCCGACTTCTCCAATGACAAGCTTTCCTATTAAGAAATGAATAAGTGCTTTTTTATTCGGATATGATTCAGTGGAAAGCGCACTGCCATCGGCCACCACCAGCAGGAATTCAGGATCGAACCTTTTCACATCTTCTCTCCCAAACTTCTGTATTATCTAAATACCGTGAAACCTCTAAATAACGGTCACCCGTGGGTCTATCTAAAAATGACTGACCTTCGGAGGCGACTGTTGTTTACAGGATTAATACTAAATACATATATAAATAAACAAATTTAGCTTTAGGAACACAAATACGTTATTTCAGCTCCACTAACCTCATCGGTTAGTGAGGATGGCTACTTTTTTTAAAAGGCAAACATTTTTTCCCAAAAAATATTAATGATTGTTGTTTTTTAGTACGATTCATCATCAAATTTGATTAAAGCAGAATTTTGTATCCCCCAAAAGTTTATCAGAATATCGGAATATGTTTCGATATTAGTAGTACGTGTATCTTGTGACTGCGATGGCGAATAAACATCACGTTGTTAACACTTTGGGTTGAAAGAAATTTGAAAAGCTTATTTGGGTGTCTGTTAAGATTTTTTTTTTTTTGTGATTCCAAGGGTTGGCCGTTGTTCAGAATGCGTTGTTTAGAGGTTAGCTCTAATGTCGGTCCTATGGAACAAGTTCAATACCATTGATATGTGACCGATCTTCAGAGTTTTCTTTTGTTCGGAGGTGACCGTTAAAAGAGCTTCACTTTATATACGGACAGGGATTAAAAAACTACAAAATAGTCTTTAAACTGATAGCATCCTTTATTTCCGCAAAGATATCCTGTGCCTATAGATTCTTCCCGGCAAGTATATTTTTGCATGTCGCCTCTCACTGCTTAAAAATTGGAGTGACAGATCGATGGAAGAATCTGAAAGTCTTTACTCCCCCCACAAACACAACCAATAAATAAATAAACAAACCATTATTTAAGGGGATCATTATGCTTTATGGTACACTTTGTGTAGGTCAAATAAGTTTTTTTCTGTAAAATAGCCAACCCTAAAGGGCTTTTTATTGCTTAGGGCATCGGTTCCAGACTAGAGATTGCAATCCAGCACCAATTTCAATCCCGTCGGATCCGGACCGGATGCAGTCAGACTGGCCACATGAAAACGAACAATAATATTTGCTGTTAGTGTAATTATTAATTTTTAATGGATAAAAAAATTATTTTATTGGGATACGGAATTACGATACTAAAGTGCGAAAATTTCTCAAAAAAAGTTTTTTTAAACGTTGAGAAAAAGAAAGAAAAAATTAACAAAAAGAATCAACACGGAAATATTCCCGTATTTTATTTTTAAAATTAAAACCACGTCATTATGATACACTCACTTAAATACCTTTTATACTGTTAATTTTTCTTTCGTTCCAAAATTAACAGTATAAAAGATGTTTAAGTGAGTGTATCATAAAGTTTATAAAGAGACCGTTTATTTCCTAGGAAGTTAACTTTATATAATTATCAAAAAGTGTTTGCAGGGGGAAAAGTTTGGAAACCACTGCTTTAGAATAGCATTTTGTGTTATTGTACATTGTTATAAGTTAAACAAGCTTTTCTTAAAAATTAGCAACTCTCAAAAAAAAAAAAAAAAAAAAAAAAAAAAAAAAAAAAAAAAAAATCTGTCTGCCACTGTAAAGTTGCATTTGCACGATGCTGGGTCAAGATATATTTATTCGATAGGTATATGCCCGAATCAGATTGCGTTAGAGAGTAGCTTTTAATCAAAGCGCTCAACTTGATTTTTTTTCTAGTGTCAGCTTTATAAAGGAATGAGAATGGGGGAAAGAGAGCATGTATGGGTGATTCTACAAATATGGGGATATTTGGGCTGTGACATTTTCAAAAAATTAAATTTACTTATAAAATCTGAACACAAAAAATCAGGAAAATACTTCACTGGCTACATAACTAGAATAAAATATCAGCAGAGCTGAATTGTTTTTATTTTATTGTATATTTGCATCTGTATTCTTTTAATAGAATGTCAATGGAAAAACGGACATATAAGTGACAGAATGTACTTTTTAATTATTCTTATAAACATATGAATATTAAAAAAAAGTTTATAAAGCAATACAAATGTTCATCCAAAATCATAAAATATACTACACTTAATGTATTTTTATGTCCTTGGGCCATTTACGTCTCAGTGAAACGTGTGGAGAAAATAAGAACAGAGCCATGTAGATAGATGACTTAAGAAAAGGGGCATGTGGTTGACAAAACACAATTAAACATTATCTTAACAAGTCATATTTAAAGCTTTTCAAATTCCGCTCCTATAGAGAGCTTGAAACTGGAAGATATATCATGCCATGCAAGTATTGATATTCTACGAGATTTCTAAAATACACATGAATGTCAAAGATTTAAAGCACACATTTTGAAAATTAAGTTTAACTTGCTCTAGATCCTAAAATATTCAAAGATCAGGAAGATGCAATTTATAATACTTCTGTCCTTGAGGTGTTGCCATTTTTGAAAATTAGAACTTTAAAAATGAATGAAAAAAAAATAAATAAAAATGAAAAATGTATAGTTTTTAGCTATGTGAATGACATATCCAGATGATATAGTCCGGGGACTCGCTTTTAAAATAGAGATGTCGCTGTTAAATTGGGAGAAAGTTTAAATTTAATTTTTGTGGTATAACTATTTTGCGGCTAATATTCTTCACAGACACTTATAATACGCTAGGAAAATTCTAAAGAGGAAATCATTTATTATTTTAAATTTAGACTCAATAGAATGTTAAGTGAGTGACATTTTACTGCAATTATTAATTTTAAAAAAAATTTTATTTGATGGGGATTCGGTATTACAGTGGTAAAGAAATGTAAAAATGTCTAAAAAAATTTTTTTAAACGTTAAAAAGAGGGAATTTTTTTTTAATCAACCGAAAATATTCTCGTATTTGTAGAATACCACATATAGTTAGTTCATTGATTCGCCTCCCTGAATAATCAGCAAGTGGTGATGAGTATGCTACCGCGGTCTTGAAAATATTTATCATAAATTTTACTAAAAGAAGTATACGAAAACCTGAATCATCAACACTCTGGCAATCGACTCCAAGGGAAGGTGCTGGAATTTCACATTTATGAACCTTCAGGGTCTCGTCATGGTATAATGCTATACCTAGACACTCTGTTGATCCTGAAACAAAACAATTAATACATCACTTTTTAGCTACTTCAGGGACGTAGCGAAATTTCGGGGGGGTGGTGACCAAAAGGTGAAAAGGGTAGAATTTCCTGCCCCCCCCCCTAAATACTTGATTTATTGACATTCAGTTAACAGAAATTCAAAATTTCGGGATTGCCAAGCTCCCAATGGCAACTCTCACTTCCCTGGCTACACCCCTGCTATCGAGTATAGTACATTCAAAAATAACTCTTAAATAAACTACATTCTAATTTTTTATCTGAATTTTTATAATTTCCAAGTATCTACTGATAAAACTACATAAACGAAGCAAGGAGAAAATGAGCTTGTAAACACATTACAAAGTCAAAATATTTAATCAGGCTGAATAAACTATTTTATCTAAATTAATACACATAAATTTAATAATTCATCGCATTATATATCGATGTATACTATCAAAATAACACATATTTAACTATCACAACAGTAGTCTAACCGTCTAATTATCAGGGTTTCGGACCCGCCCACAAATCCAAAAAATCCGGATGAGTTAAAAAAAAAACCAATAAAACCCATACATACATGGGTTTTGGGGGATTTTATTAAACATTATCAAAATTTTTCCTTTCTTTTATTTAAATCATTTGTTATTTGACACTAAATATATAAATATTGCCTGCATAACTTTGAACATTATATTAGATTATATACATATATATATATATATACCAATTCAATTTTACATACTTTTACATTATTTATTTTATTTAATTACAATTATTTTTCGAACTTCAACATAAAGAACAATAACTTTTTTTAAATATAATAATACCTTAAGCTATATATATAATTCTATTCTGCAATATTTATTTTGAAATGTAAACATGTAAAGTGCAGGCAGGGATAACTCTATAATTTATCTCTTAATAAATAAGTTTTAAAATACAAATAAAATATATAATTATCGGTATAATGGCAAAAAAGAATCCTTTCTCAGATAGGTAAGAATGAGATATGTCTCTTACAACTTACAAGCATTCACCTCAAGAATGAATTTAGGTTCAGGAAACCATCCTGTATTGTATTAGTTGCTCCATTAATATTTCGTACGGGGAAATATAAAACTAATTAATTATACATTGTTTATGTGGGATTTAATATCAGATATATTAATTCTAGATTTTTTAAAGTAAAAATAAATATATATTAAGGCAAAAATGAATAACTATAAAGAAAATTATTAAATAAATAGCTAGTTTTGTAAGTACTTAGCTAGTTTTGTAGTAAGATGGCTTGCAAAGCGATTACTGACTTTTATTCTAACTTGAAAATATAACTGACTAAAAAAAACAAAAAAAACAATCATAAATTTAAAAAGTAATAGAAAACAACCAATCAAAAATAACATTTTTCTAAGTGAATAATAATATAATGGTCATAAAACAAATTAGGAGCATTTTATGAATGCCAGCACAAAAAGATGGCGATACATTAAAGTTGAAGTTATTTTTACAGTTCAATTAATTAATTAATTATTACTTTGTAATGAAAGTTTTCTTTTAGACTAAAATTGTTCTCCTTCGAAATAAAACTATAAAGTTTAAATCAAAAAAGTGTTATACTATTAAAAATCTTAATAAAACCCAAAAAACTCAATAAAACCCACCCGGATTGGGTTTTTTAAAGCCCGGGTTTTTCAAAACCCTGCTAATTATTGACATAAATATCCTAATTTCTAAATTTATTAAGTAAATTTTGACATCGAAACAGGCACTTAGCCAGCAAAAAAATTTGGGGAGGACCCAAAAGATGTAGTAGGAACAGTGCCGGATTAACAATATAGCAGATTTAGCAAATGCTACGGGCCCCGCGCTTTTGGGGGCCCCGCGCCTTTACCTTGAAAGTTTTCGTCTTTCCCCCTCAAGATCTAGCTTTTTTGACACTTTCCAACAAGGTAGAAAAGTTAAGATTTCGGTTTGTCTGTCTGTCCGTCCTTGACTCGCGTCAATAGGCATTGATTTCTACGAAATTTATATATGTTATTCTTATCTGCAGTACCATGTACCCTATTGTAAAGGATCTATGTAGCATTTATAGATTTTTTTCTACAGGAGCACTCAAAATAGTCCCAATACATTGCGCTCTATGGGAAGTTATTCTTTAAAGCGTATCACCCTACTAACTACAAGGGGTGATCAAATGAAAAGGTACGAAACGACACTTTGGGTACAAATGTAGACTTTATTCAAAATATACACCACAGGCCTGAGCACAACGATCCCACTGACGAACAAGTCGCAGGATTCCTTGTTCCCAGAATTCCTGTGGCCGTGACGAGACCCAGTCCGTCACAGCGTCCTTGAGTACGTCGTCCGAGTTGAAGCGCTTCCCTTTCAGGTGGTTTCTTCAGTGTAACCAACACATGGAAATCGCAGGGTGACATGTCCGGACTGTAGGGCGGATGGTCCAACGTCTCCCACTTGAACGTGGCCAGTTCCTTGGCGAAAACGGACATTCCATTTTCTCATTGACTTGTGGGACACACAGCCTTCCCAGTATACGATCATCCTCCTGCGATGAATAGTGGCCGGTTTAACACCTTCCGCTGTCAGAAATCGGATAACGCCTCGCTGCCCCTAAATCGCCGAATTTTGCAATGTGAACACCATCCTGTCCTCACACGCACTGCCGCGTCAATTGGACGTAGGAGGGTGCTTTTTACAAGAGCTTCTGCTCTCTCCACGGGCCCCCGCATGTTCCTGTCCACACAAAAGGCACGAATCGCATTCCTAGATGTCTCGCTACGTGCTCTCATAGCTGCATGGACAAATATGATAACGGTTAGGTTGTTGCGACGTTTCGTACCTTTTCATTTGATCACCCCTTGTAGTTGCGCTGAACCCAGACTTCAAGATAAAACTTTTTCCTCTATGACTGCAAAAAGATTACAAAGTCAAGGACAAAAAACCTAACAACTTCTACATCGTTTGTACGATCCGCTTGAAATTTTTCACAAGTTTGTAAAAAAATATAGAAAACAATCTGTCAATTTTAAAAATCTGAAAATCCACCCGTTCCTTCATTTTTAAGCGATTTTTTGCTATTTTCAGCACCATTTCGTTTCCGAGAGTCAGAAAAATTGAATCATTTGCGTGACAAAATGACCTATTTTAAGTGAAAATGACGTCATACAATTGGGGGGATTCCAATACGTTTAAAATAATTTCTCTTGATTACACAGTTTATTATTTTTTTTCCCCACAAATAAATCGTCTATTGGATATTCGAATGTTTATGTATACAAAACGAAAGCTTTCGACTGCGAAAAGATTCCGCGCGTTTCCAGATGAGCATGAAATTCGATTTGGGTCTGTAATAAAAATTGAATATGAACTTATTTATTTTAGGTGGATGAAAATTAAATATATTGAATGAAAGACAAATTTCCTTAAAATGTTTTTTCTTTCGCCCATTGTAATTGCCTTCACAACAGGCTTTGACTTCTAGTTTTAGAGATATTCTGCTCTTTGAAATGAAACAAAATTGAATGTTATTAAGGATTACAAAACGAAGCTTTGCATCGAAAATAGTGTCTGTATAGTTAAAAGTTTTTCTATACGGGAGCACTCAAAATAATTTCAATACAATACGGTCAATGGCAGTTTAGAGACAGGCATCTATTTTAAGCATATAATACTATCCTGCAATATGATTAGCTAATAATCCGACGACGATCGTGTGCCTCCTTCAAAATTTGAGCCAAAAGCCGGCAATGTTGGCGACTTTTGCGATAAATTGCCAAATTGGGTGCGAAAAAAATGCTTTGAAAAATGAACCGAACTTGGCGATATTTTTATTATTTTACGATAAATCGAAAAAGGTATTTACGTATTATCCCGGCGGTCATTAACGCCAAACTATTTTTTCCTCAAATTTCCTGGCAAACTGTTGGCAGTCGTATTCCGAACCATCAATAATTTCATGTGTCTGGCATTTATCTTTGCGAAAAAGTTGCTCGTCTTGGCAGATCGCCTGGATTGTAGTACCTCGAAAAATGTCTAATGTAATTATATTAAGCTATGTCGATTTCTTTGGAAATTTTGAAAAGTCGTTACTCGCACTTTAATTAACTGATTTATTGTATTGTGTTTTGTTAAGGGCTATGTGCCTAGGAGTATGAGGGGGTCTCCGACCGACGAAAATTTGTTAATGCATTAGAACCCAAAACGGGTTAACGTCCTTATGATTTCAGTTATTTGTCTGTTCTGATGTCCACCCATCCAGTGTTCTAATTGCTGTGGATACACATCGATTTGTGCGAAATTTATGTTTTTTCTATGTACAGTACCAGCTACCATATTGAAAATGGTGTATGTAGCATTTATATTTCTTTTACAGGAGAAAAAAATCCAATGTATAGCACAGTCTAAAAAACAGAACTAAAAGAGGGGGGGGGTCTCCCCCTGTATCTGTTGATACAGGAATGACTGAATCAACAGTCATTCTTGAAAACATATTTTAGAGATATTCGATTTTTGAAAGAAAACAAAGTTGGCATATATATTACTAAGGCTCTCAAAATGATGCTCTCCATTGAGAATAACGTCCGTATTATTAATAGTTCTACAGGAGCACTCAAAAGTATTCCCATTGCAGTCTGTGGCATTTGAGAGACACTAATACATTTCTAGCACAAGACAATGAGTATAAAATTTTTATATTTTTCAGTTAAACGCTAAAAAAAATTAAAGGTCTTTTACAGGGTCTCATAAAATTGCATTTATAGTGATAATACAACATTTTTTTATCTACGAAATCTCGCCAGTTTTAACTAAAAAACATAGCAGATTTGGCGCAAAAATACTTTGTATTGGAAAGTGTTTTATAATCTATGAGCTTGGCATGATTTATCTTTCTTGATTTTTTAAGGCAACAGATAAATTTTGTAATTCTTTTTTTCTTTCTTTCTTTCTTTTCATTTTCATTTATTTATTTTTTGGATAAGACAATTTCTAAAGCTCTATATAGTGGAACTGTAAATCAGTTGTAGACAACTCATTGAAAGAATATATGTATAACTCGGCTGTTCGAGCCTTGTCAATGGGAGATCCCCCTGAACCCTCCTAATTTTTTAGTTTCATGATTGCCATATTAAAACGGCATTAATGGACTATGTCATTTTATCTCTCATCTATCGTGTATTTCACCTGGTAACCCCATGTTGAAATTTTTAGGATTGTAACCTATTTATAGAAAAATACATGTGATGCACATTCTACAGCTTAGTAAATATTGTAACAATAGATTAAAGCTCTTGTGAACTAATAGTATTTAAATATATGTAAAATATACTTGTGATGTATATTCTACAGCTTACGAAATATTGTAACAATAGATTAAAGCAGTTGTGAACTAATAGTATTTAAATAAACGGATGAAATTTTTAAACAATCATTTTATCAAATAAATGCAACCTTACGGAGCTTATAGAAAACGGTGGTTTACGTAACACATACAACATTTTCAGCGGACATTTATTCTTACTTTTATGTCGCGTTTTCGTAACGCATTTTCGTGTCTTATTTTTATGTCACATTTTCAAAAGGGGGTGAGAGATAAAATGACATAGTCATTAATATATTTAATGTGGCTGTTGCATGCCTGCATTATTTAGTCAACTCATTACCTAGGCGAAACTGAATGAGTATTCTAAAGTCAGCAATAAGAACACACACAAGAGTATATCCAACAATACTGTGGAACAAAAACACGGTTCTCAGTAAAAGAATTTCAGGGAGCATCCAAAAGGGGGGAAATAAAAGAAAGACAGAAAGAAAGGCTGTGTCATTATCTTTTCGTTGACTAAAAGCGAAACTCGGACAAACGGAGGAGGGGTATCCAGATCCTTGCACCACCCACCTATGGCCTTTAGAAAATGGATTCCTTACCAATAATGTTACATTTTTGTCTTTATTTGAAGAATGAATCCAGAAATAAACAAAATATAGAAAGAAAACTAAGTGCCGAAACAAAAAAACAGACTCAGGGTCTGATCAAGGTCGGATTAAAGGGAGGGGGTCGGAGGAGGTGACCGCCCCTCCCGAGAAAAATGAAATTAATGTAAACAATCCCAACTTACTTCCATAAAATTTATATATATATATATATGTGTGTGTGTGTGTGTGTGTGTGTGAATCTTCCATCCAAGCCTCCACCCACAAAATTGTATTAATCCGTCAGTGGGCCGGATTATTCATTAGGCTGTAGTCTATCTGTCCCGATCATTTCAGGGACTTTTCAGTAACAAGTCGAAAGAATTTTTTAATGAAGTTATATAATCAAACTTTTTCAAAATGACTCAATAGAACGGAAATATTTGTGCCTATTTCTGAAGATGTTCTCTGGAACGCGAGTTGACCTTCCGCATTTCCCCGAGAGCTGAGATCCATAGGATTAAGATTGTAGGAAAAATGCGCCGCATAATCAATAATAATCCCCCACGAAACAATAATTTTTATTTAAATATTGGACATAAAGTTATTTTGTTTTGCAGTAAATATGAGGATGGTATTTTAAACGGATGTTGGGCAGCCCCAAAGTTCTTTTATTTTACAGTAAAGGCATTTTACAGGCATCCACGGCATTTTACGGCATTTTACGCCAAAGCCACACATCTAAAAGGTATTTTACAGTGTGGCTTTGGCGAAATTCTAAGGTGTACTAGGGTGTAAACTATCTTAGAAGGCTTTTGGTAGTTGGCTTGCTTTGTTTTTACTTAATTATTTATTTTACATTTTACAATATTTAAACAAAGGCGAATTATTTTTTGAAACAATAATAATATATAGAATGTAAGTCATATTTTTATAGTTGGGGAATCCACTATTACGATAACTTATCTTATTAATCTCGGAAATTAACCACGTTAAATATGAAAGAATTGATTTTTGGCCGGTCGAAACCACAGGTCAAGTGCGCGAATGCCAGTACGTTCGTTCAAATAAAATAATTAGAACCGAGAGGATCTTCGCACGGTCGGGGTATCCGAGAAGCCATAACCTCAGGCAAACTGAAAACAAAAAGAATTCTCGGATACTCTTGACCCACAAAGAAACTCACAAATTACTTATCACATTTAAGATTATTATGTCTTGCAAAAACATTTGAACGTAATACGATAATGAATGTTTTATCCGAATTTTTTATTATTTATTATATAGATTATTCTATTCCTCTTATAAAGATTTTTTTTGAGCAAAATATTTTATATCATTTTAACGAAGATAAGTTGAAAAGTAATGTACATATGCTTGTAGAACACTAACGAAATGACCTTTAGAAGTGTTCCAAGCGGTATGTGGAAGTAACAGTCCCCCTGTACAAGCGTGTACAGTTTAAATGCCTTCCGTGTATGCAGTATATTTTGAATGGTGGAGGTATTATTGTGCTAGATCTATCTATCCCCAGTTCGATTTCTTATGAATTAACCCATTAAATAAATTAAGAGAAGTTAAAAATATGTAACCTATAATTAGTAAAGACCGTCCAGATAATGAAATAATTTTACAAGCATGTATTTTTATAGGGGAAAAAATAGTGTTTAAGGGCACAGTTTAAAGTACATATTGTTTTCGATGGTTTTAAAAATTTTACAGAAACAATTATTATTTTATGTGTGTAAACTTGTCTAGTTATATGTTTGCATATGGGAAAGGTGGGAAGTGTTAGAAATTCCAAATATATATCCATGAACATTAACATTCATTTAAAAAAAAACCTGAGTTGTACGAATAAATAACTTTAAACATCGTCAGTCTCACTATCTATTTGCCCCCCCCCCCCCACTTTATTTTGACGGGAATTTTTTCCGCACACTAATTTACTTGGAGAAATTGATTTGTCTAGTGTTAACTCAAATTTGTTCATTTTTAATCAAGAAAATTCGTAAAAGTTGTGTTTTATTTTATTATCGTACAAAACCTACAGATTAGCTCACCCAAGGTGGAGGAAGGGCTGGGATAACTCTCTCGCAAATATAACACGTGGGACCTTTTAGTTTTGTTTACATCTAATTAGCATTAGTAATACCATTAATTAGCACTAAACATAAATTGTAATATAATTAGCACTATTTATTTTCATATTCAATTTAGCTCTATTACTTTAATGTGTGGGTGAACATATATATATATATATATATAGGTGCTTCACTGAGCAGGGGGCCCCTTGGTAACATTTGCTACGGGCCCCGCGCTGTCTTAATCCGGCACTGAGTAGGAAGAATTTCATGCAAAAGTCTTGATTTATGACATGCAATTAATAAAAATTTAAATTTCCGGAGGAGTGCTGGCCCCATGGTCCACCCCCTGCCGACGTTTGCGACCTACTTAATCAGTTGTAACATTCATTTTGGTCATTACTTCATTTAACGCTTTAGAAAAAACTTGTGCAAAGTGTTTATGATTTCCTTTTAACAGTTTGTCCACGATCTAACTTACGTGAAACAAATCGATGGCCACAAAATTTTAGATATATTACTGTTCGTGCCAAACAGTTTGACTATGCTTCTAGCAGAAATGCAGGAACATACAAAAGTAGACATGCACAAACAGATCAGCACGCTTGACCTATATATTTATTTTTCTTGTGAAATACGATATAATTTTCAAGTTGTTTTTACACAATATTTTACTGATTAAGTAAATTATAAGTAATCGTCAAAATTGCGTCTTTTTTTCGATTTCTTTTTTAAGTGGACACAACGCTATTTCCTTTCGCATTAAAAATCGAAGTTCGTGATGTGATCTTTTTAAAACATGGAAATTTTGTTTACATGAGATATTTATTTATCTTTTAAAAATATTGAGTGTAGTTTGAAGATGAGCTTAACAAAAGTAATTTTAACTGGGCACTCGTAAAAAAGCATGAAATTGTAGCTATTTGTCTTCATGGTAATATCCTCCTATATAGTTACGCTTATCCCTCACTGACTGACTCACTCTCTAACAATTCCGGGAAACCCCTCGAAGGTAAAACTTTTATCGACATTACTGCAAAAAGATTACAAAGTTAAGCACAAAAAGCGTTATAACATCTACACCGTTTGTACCATCCGATTGAAAATTATCATAATTTTTTTTCAAAATATAGCAAACAATCTGCGCTACTTTAAAAATTTAAAAATCCACCCATTCCCTCATTTTTAAGTGAATTTTCGCTATTTTCAGCTTCATTTTATTTCCGAGAGTCAAAAAAGTTTATCATTTGTTTGACAAAATTACAAGTCGAGCCGCAAGTGACTATGTCGTGATACTGAAGTCACGGTCAAGTTATGAATCCAATTCGTTTTAAACAGTTTATCCAGATAGCATAGTTTTATTTTTTTATTAAAATGATCGTCTACTTGAAATATTGATATAAGAGGGTCTGTTTACACAAAACGAAACTCTTCAAATGCGAAAAGTTTACGCACGTTTCCAGAAGTGCATTCAATTCAATTTGGGTCGATAATAAAAATCGAACATGAGAAGTTACTTATTTTAGGTGGACGAAGAGGAAAAACATTGAGTGCAGACGTATTTTCGTCAAATATTTTTTTGTAGCGCCCGTTGTAATTGCCTCCACAACGGGCTTATAACGGTATAGATCCTTTTTTTCATACAAGTCACAAACAGTTACAAAATCAGGTGCATTTAAATGAGAGTCACGTGCATACGTATGAACGTTGTCGTCGTAAGCGTATCAACGTAACATAAAAAAGTTACACGCACACACACGTAGTTACAATTTTTAAATACCTTGAAACATTTAAAATTTAATTGCAGTTACGTCATTATAAATTTTTTGAAACACTATGGTGCTGTTTATAGCTAGAATAATTTATTGGTATTTTCATTGCATTAGTAGTTCTTGTAATTTCATAGAAGGAAATTATATTAGTAAGATAAACACAGAGTTAGTTTCCTTTTTCTTCAACATAAAGCATATTAAAAATAATGAAATCAAATCAAATAATTGTTAAAACAAACTGATAAACATTCCTTTTTCCCATTTTTTTACTTAATAGTTTTGAAATTTAAGCCATTTGTTTAGAGAAATGGTTCAATAAATACTTATATCACATTCTTCTGTTATACATTAGTGGATGCTGAAGTACCCGTGCATTTGCATGGGAGGAAGTAAACATTTTTCTGACACTCGTAGTAGAAAGAAATTTTTTCAAGCAGTTGTTTCACCCCTAACGTTAATATTTACACCCACTCAATAAAGTGTTCAAGTTTTGAAATACTTCTAAACATGGCCAATAGGTAAAGGGTTAAATATGAAACTGGAATAAGAAATTTGACTTGAATGCTTTTTTTAAGTGTGTTTGTCAGAATAGTTACTCTCAATTTAAAAAAGAAAAAAATCTCTTTTCTTTTCAGAACTTAGAAGTAGTTTGCTTCGTGAGCTGCTTAGCTTAGAGCTTCACGTATCTATAAAAATTCAAAGGTAGGTATGCATTATAATAGTTTTTTTAAAAAAATGGTCTCAAATAATCTGATGTCAGAGGGCACTTCTCTGCTAAGGGTTTTCAAGGGCCGCATTCGTAAACATTGAACGAGTTACATTCGTGCATCGAGTTTCAACCTAAAGTGCACGTAAAGGAAACTGAGTGCATTCAGTTTAAAAACTAGAGCGTTCGTATACAAAACTGGGTGCAATTAGTTTCAAACGAAGTAAACTGAGAATGAATTAGGTTCGTTGAGTTTTACTTTCTGCGCGTTGTTTTTGTTTAGAAATCGCGTCCGTTGTTATGGAATAGTATGATGTTATGAAAAGTATTTTACGTTTGCTGAAGCTGCAAATATTAGTTTTTCGAGGAGGAAATTGAGGCATACGTTAGAAACTGCTACGAAGGTACATACTTTTTCAAAGGTAATCATTTGCTTGTATTTTTTATTTTAGTAAATTCAAAAATGCATGTTTTAGTGTTGAGATTGAAGTTGATTTAAACCGTTATTAGCGAAATTTGAACTTCTCTTGCTAAATACTTTTGAAAAAATGAAGTTCAAATTTCTAAATTTTTATCTGTGCATTTCAATTATGGCAACTCTTTCTTTAAAAAATCCTGTTGATTTTATATTGAGTATGTACTAAAAACTCTCCTCAGCATTCACGAATTGTAAACAAACACGTCTCCTAGGCGACGGAACTAAATAAACTGAAGTTGTTCGTAAAGTCAAAAGAAACTGATAACCACTGACAGCGCTAAACACATGCATTCCAGTTTTCTTACGAAAACTAGTGCAAGGAGTTTGTCGTTTACGAATGCACCCAATATCTGAGTATGTAAAAAACAATATTCTATCAGTAAATCAATTTATATTTGTATTCTTGAAAATGGAACTTAATATACTTCAGATCTGTGTACTTAAAACAAATAATGAATTTCATATTTTATTTTTAACCTTGCAGTTAAAAATATCAAAATCTTGAAGTATCATCAAGTCTTGAAGTATCAAAATCTTTTATTGTCCACTTAAGTTGTTAAATTCAACAATCTAACAAGAATCGAAGTCATTTCTAGTGTTCTTAGCTTCGGAAAAAGAAATAAATAAATAAAATAAAAACATAAATATGAAATAAAGCATTAACTCACTGCCTGCTTCTACCTATTTTGCACTTTATCTCCTTCACATCCGAGCAATGCTTACAGCCACCTAGAAGAGGCATGTACGCCTGTTGTCGGAGAAATAAGAGCCGTTTAGAGAGGACTTAGCCCGTAGATATGGTACTTCGGATAAAAAAACAGTTTTAGACGTCAGATTTCAGGGGGTGGGGGTCTAAGAAGATGGTATTAAATGGGAAATTTTCAGTAGACGACATTTTCAACTGTTGAGAGATAACTATACTTGGCGATTTTCATCACCGAGAAATTACGGTAAATTTAAAATGAGAATTTGAAGAATTATTTCGCCAATGGTAAAATTTTACCCTTGCAACTTGCTACCATAATTGGAGTTCGGGAGCATTTTTAAGATCGTGACATTAAAATGACATTCTCGCTTACAAGACCCAGTTTTTTTTTTTTTTTACTCAATCGGTTTTTTACACTCTTGAACAGCAAAGGAGCTTTCTGAATCTAAAAATACCCAAAACTCTGGGAACATTTGGATTTTCAGATTTTTAATATAGCCCACGTTTTTATCAATTTTTCTCTGCAATATTCGTACAAAACTTTAAAAAAGATCAGCTCAGGTACATAGAAGGGAACGTTTAACACACACACACACACACACAAAACATTCATTTTTATTTATGTCAGTAGATATGTTATTAAATTCATACCGTAAACAGATGCAAAAACAACATCCTTCTTTATCCTGTTGTAAACAAAATCATAATTTCTTGCCTTCACCACACTTCCACCGCTTGATATGAACCGTACAGAACTAAGATGGTGTTTCTTAGCTGTATGGGAATAAAAGAAAATAGACATTAACAGAGTCACAAAATTTTTTCACTATTACTTAACACTTTTAAGTACACCCTTTAAAAAGTATTCGAGTAAAAGTCAAACTTCCTACATGAGTTTAGTATATTAAAAATTATTTATCATAAAATATGAATTAGGGTATCTATAATTATAATGTTTCATATTTCTGTCGAGTTTTGCGTTTTCCAAAAACTAATTAATTATTCTCAAAGCTAAAATAGGAAATTTCGCTTTTACTCGAATACTCTTTCGAGAGGGTGCATTAAGAAGATAACATTTGCGACCGCAAATTTCCAGGTTATTCTGATTAACCATCAAGTAACCTACTCCTCCTCCAGAAGTTTGTACCATGAATTCGGGATCACCCCATATGCATTGGCGTAACAGGGGGGGAGCCCACCCTAGGACCACAATTAGCCCACCCTAGAAAATCTTTAATATTTTTCCTATAAGTGGTAAGAAGGAACTAGTTACATCAAAAAATTCATTTATGTGAAAAGTTGAAAAGCAATTGCAAAAGATCTTATTGTAAAGTTCTAACTTGCTGTTGCACTTCTCGTGATTTTTTCGAGGAAGCAAGTTAATGAGATTCCCCTCCCCCCATACTGAGACTGAGTGCCAGAGGTCAAGGAAATCCTTTCTTGGGAGCATCTTTTTATTTTTTTTATTTTCTTGCTGACCGGGGGATGGGTGGGTGATAAGTGAATATAAGTGAACTGACTTCTTTGGAATGATGGAAGAGAGCGGTGAGGTATAATTCCATTAGTGAGAAATGAGAGATGCAGTCATCTACACCTACCACACTTTCAGACTTTTGCTGTGTGTACATGCTTACCTTGAATTTACTTTGAGAAGACTGGCTAAAAATGCGGGACTAATAATAGGGGAGGTTTTTTTTGTAAGAGCCTGACTATAATAATTTTGTACCCAGGGCACTTTTCACATTTTAAGCCCCTGTATATAGCTGGCTCAATTTTCGTGCCCATGTACATAGCTTTAAACTCAATATTTGGGACCTGTTTGTATATGTGTGCCCATGGCATGTCCCCTAAGTGCCCATACGATAATCAGGACCTGGTTGTTAAGTTCTAGAGGAGGTTATGGGTCGAAAATAATGTCTGCGATGTGATGTGCGGTCATTAACAGTTAGCGAGAAACCATGCTTTCGTATGCTGTCTATATTTAGGAGTATCTTCTTTCTGCTGGTGAAGAGATTTCGGTAGTTAGAAAATGGCAGTGACACGTACAGAATTTTTTGGGGGAAGGGGCTGATTTCTAAGATAAAACTCATTTGACCTAAACAATATGTACAATAAAGGAAAATGTAACATTAAACCAATATAATTTACTTTGGGAAGGGATCATTGTAGCTTATTTCACATAAAGAAAATGTACAATAAAGTAAAATGTTGCACTTAAGTTCTTTTTTTTTGGGGGGGCGGGGGAATGCTGAATAATCCCTAGCCCCTACCTTGGTCCTGACTCTGGAAACTGGCTGTTCAAAATTTTTTTGTGATTTCGGATAATAGGATTAGTTTCGCAGGAAAAGTAATGAGTGAAGGATTAGGACTAAATAATGCACATGACTGCATGCGAGTTATCGCTAAAATTTGACCATATTAATGTTGAAGGGGTAAAATCCAAATAATAAAATTACTGGTGCTTTTGCCAGGGTGTCGCGTACCTTATTGAGCATCTTCCAGCGGGAATTGCAGACCAGGGTCTAGATGTGTATTGTTGCTGACAGAAAACACTTTTAGAATGAAGAATAAATGAGCTTAATGTCAGATAAATGCAGTTTTGAAAAATACGACCAAACAAATGTGCGTTTTATGCGTAGCATTATTTTGCGATGAGACCATGAGCGACTAATGAGAACCATGAGCAAATTAATATTAACCCTCCGTTAGGCGCATGGATTGGAATCGTAGCGTAAGTCAAATTTCCTATGCTGATATTCGAGCATAAGTCAAATTTCCTATGTCAATTTCATATTTAAAATGTAGTTCCCCGTCAAAATGGATGATGTCTTATACAATGATAGTTTTCTCATATTTCTTTCCAATTTTGTGTTTTTTCCAAAAATTCTCAGTTACTGACAAAACTAAAATAAGAAATTTAGCCATTACTCGAATACTCTTTTACCTGGATGTGTACCTGGTCTACGATCGTAGTCCACGCGCCTAACGAAGGGTTAAGATGCTTTTTCTTACTAAATAGATGATGGTAAACAACTTTGTAGGCGCCTTTTTCCCGGTACTCGGATCGCTTTTGATATAAAAACGTTAACTCCGAATTTATCCAACAAGTGGCGCTGTAAGTGGTTTAAATTGCCTAGCGCAAGGCAACTTTACTATGCCTAGACCTTACTTTTATGACAATAGCTTTTGCTGTTCAGAAATAGTGGGCTTTAGCAAGTACACTGTATGTATATGTATTTCCTTAGACTCTCATCAGAAGTTTAAGAGATTTCAAAACGTTTGTGCCCTTGAAAGCTGTTAATAACTGGCAGAGGACTTTTGGAACCACGAAGACTTAAGATGCACTCATTTACCACCTGTACACGGTGGTCTCCGGGGTCACTTGGCAATCTGGCATTCAAATCACGAGAGCCATGTATTTTTGTGCTTTCTGTCCAACATCAGACAAAAAGAGTAATTAGTAAATTTTATATTTTAAATTTAAATTTATTATTAAAAGAACTCTTAATAAATGCTTTCTTCTTCTCCCCCCCACTCACAAAAAAAGTTTTACATTTTTTAGCCCAGACCATTAGAATTAAAAATTTAAGAAGTTTTAAAGGAACTGTAACTAGTTTATCGTGTTCCAATAAAATCGGTTAACTTCCAGTGGTGGATTATTGCAAGTTTGTCGGGGGCGGTTAGTTTGACGGTGGGGCGGTTAGTTAGAAGATTGACATATACATCCATTTTATGGAAGTAAAATAGGATCTTTTACATTAATTTCTCTTTTCTCGGGGGGTCGCCCCCCTTTAATCCGCCCTTGTTAACTTCAGGCTCCTCTTTCTAAGAAATGATAAATTTTATAAGAACAAAACTTCTACTGCTTAACGACAGTAGAGTTTCTTTTCAAAACGTTTTATTTAATAAAAAGTAATACGACTTATGATTTTTCTCCATGTATGATCAAATGGTAGAGGGACGAAGTGCGAAGGTGC
The DNA here is from genome assembly GCA_038373885.1 of Cheiracanthium punctorium. Lineage (NCBI taxonomy): Eukaryota > Metazoa > Arthropoda > Arachnida > Araneae > Cheiracanthiidae > Cheiracanthium > Cheiracanthium punctorium. Next base: position 39,684 of record JAWZYV010012595.1, on the reverse strand, counting down.
CGAGTTCGGGTCCCATCGCGCGTCCGTCGACCTAACCGTTCGGAGTTTTCCGTTGTTTTCTCCGAAACTTAGGGTAAATACGGGTTAGACTACTTAGAGGGACCCCCACGGAGGGCATCCCGGCTTTTGTTGTCCTACTGACGAGGATTTATAAGCGGTTTCGAGCCAAGAACACAAATCCGATTTGCGTGTTCACAAGAAAAACAAAACCTGTTTACCCTATCCAAATTTTGTGATATTAGGTTTTCTTATATTTGTCTTATGCAGTTGAATCATGTACGTCGAAATCCTGAAAAATAGTTTCTTCTAATTTATTTTTCACAAAAGCATCTGCTTATTCTTATCGATAGAAGGAATAAAATAATATGAATAAACAGTCACGTTACTTGGAACTAATCCTCTCTTTTCCATTGCATCCAAGATATTAGGAACTAGAAGTAAATGTGATATCTCATATTCGTCAACAATATCCCAAAAGAATGTGGGGCTAAGGAAGTAAGGCTCTCCCTCGAAAAGGAAGACTCGAATCCCTAAAAACAGCATCGAGACAAACATATTCCACGTAGCCCATCCTACCTAAGAACAAAGAAATTATTATAACTAGCAATTATAGTATTTATAGCAAAAATAACTACTAGCAACTAGTATTTATAGCAAAAATAATTGAAATGTGTAATCCTATCGGAAAACAGTTCTTATCTGCGAAAAATATAATGGATGGATTACAAGAATTAAAAACGCACACACACACAAAAATCAAACCAATCTATATGAAATCTGCACATGTTAAATAAACTAGAAAGACAAATCATGCCAAATCATCTGTTATAAAACACTTTCCAACACACACACACACACATCCCCGAAGTAGACAGCTTTTGCAGAGCTTTGCCTTAACACAACACAACTCACTAAGGGCGAGATTCAAGTGAAACACAATTCGAACGTTTTCCGCGTCGAACAAGGGAAACTTCGAAATAATTCAATGTTTCTTATTCAACTGAAACAAAACAATCGTGCTCTGATCACGTGACAGCGCGATAGGTTTTGTTCATTGGAAGCATTCTGAGGACTGAACTGGGAACTGGGTACTGAAAAACGTTGGATTCGAATTCGATCGCGCGCGTTTCACTTTAATCTCGCCCTTAATCGGTTAATTAGAACGCGAGTAGTGAATTTTTAAGATTCCCATTGAAATCATTATGCCTTGATATTACCACATCAGGTTTTTTTTTTTTTTTTTTTCTTCTTACACACCACATTACCGCATTAGGATTTATCGCAAAAGTCACCAATGTTGGCGACTTTTGCCGTAACTTTTGAGGGAGGTATTTCACAGTATTATATATTAAGATAGCATTGTGGTTTAAATGGATGCCTGTCTCTAAATTGACACTGAGCGCAATGTATTGGAATTATTTTGAGTGCTCCTCTAGAAGAACTATTAATGATGCAGACACTACCACTTTCGATAGAGAGCTTTATCTTGTAATCCTTCATCACAAATCGATTTTGTTTAATTTCAAATAGCCAAATACCTCTAAAATATGCTTTACAGAATGACTGCCCATAGAGCGTAATGTATTGGAAATCTTTTGAGCTGTCCTGTAGAAGAACTATAAATTCTATATACTCCATTTTCTACAGGGAACATAGTACAGTACATACAAATTGCATATATGTAAATGTCGTAGAAATCGGCGCATGTTTGTGAGAGTTAAAGCACGGAAGGATGGACAGATGGACAGACAGACAAACCGAAATTATAAACACTTTTCAACCTTGTAGCAACGGCGGCCGGACACGGTAAGCAAGGCAAGCGTCGCATCGGGCGCCGTCTTCGAAGGAGTGTCATTTCTAACACAAAAACTGAGTAGAGCATAAAAGGTAGCACCTTTTTTTACTTTTGCAGGGGGACGCCACGTACCCTAGGGTCGCCTCTGCCTTGTTTGAAAATGTTAAAAATGTAGAAAAATATTGCGATAAGCAAATTAGTGGCGCTTCAATCATATTGCTTTATTTTCACGCAGCATTAAAAATGTACGCTAGAAAGTAAATCTGCAGATGGTGAGACAAGAAATCTGCTACAGTTATTTCCTTAAAATGACTGCGAGGTATCATTTGTTTAAAAAATTCATTTCAGAGCCACTGTGAGACAAGAGGCAGGCGAGAATCAAACAAAAGTGGCCAGACATCTAAATGTAAATCCTACTTCAATTCATAGAGATCGGCAACAGTTTTAAATTACGGATTCGGCATCCAGAAGGTTCAGTCAAGCTTTAACAACAAGTGCTGATGACCGATATTTGGGTTTACTGAAATGTGTGTGATCTCATATCTCTCTTACAGAATACTCGTTACTGGAATCACCTAGATGGATGGTGTCAACGTCTACCGCGTGAGTAGAACCGGTAGAACTCACGACGGAGGTCTTTGTGTGAGATCAACAAGCTTTCAAGATCTATAATTAGACTTTAACTGTTTCCTCATTAATAAAAGCAGAAACAATCTTTTATCGAAAAAGATAATTATTTCTACTTCTTTAAAATTTTACCTATCTATTATCTTATTATTCGTTTACTACAGTACTTGTTTAACGCATAAAAAAACCGGTAGGCCGTGCAAGAATAATTCTCATTTATTGCCTAAGAGCTAATCATTAGAAATTTAAATGAAAGAACTATAACACTTTTACTCCTTTACAAAAAAAAAAAAAAAACTACTTACCGGAGACATAGATAACCAGCAACTATTACGATCTTCATTGTTGTTTTGAAGCCTCATGTCTCTGTATGCACTCAGAAGTACCTGCAATAGGAATTAAACAAGTGATGCAAAAACGCATTAATTATAAAATACTTTCTTTCATATAAAAATATAAACTAAACAATATCATGAGTTCTTTTGTCATAAGGTGAGTACAAACTTGCGGCCTCCGAACATGCGTATCAAATTCTCCAGGTTAGTATTGGGTTTTCGAAATCGGGGTTACGATACATAGTTTCACTCAAACATTGAAATGTCAAATACGCTGACTAACTATTGGGCACATAAAGAAGAATATCTGCCACTTCATCTTTGCAACGATGGGAACAATCCGGTTAAAGAAAATAAAATAGCACCATTAATGAATATTTCTTTCAGTCGCTGCTTTCCAAGATCGATTAATGTGTGTAAAGTGCCCATGTTTAAAAAAAACTATAAATGTTCCGTAACATGTTAACTATCACATTAAAATTATCAAGTACTTAAAAAAGAAGCACATTAAAATTAAATAAATTTTTCACTAATATCATAAAAAGCTGGTGTTAAAACTAAATATTTGCTTTTCGTGCTTTCATTGCAACAAAATTCTTAATTAAGTTTTTTATATCTAATCCAAAATTTCGTTTTCCATCGAAGTCTTTGATAAGTCTGTAAGTCGTTCTTCAGACATAGTTGAGCGTAAATAGTTTTTTATTATTTTTAATTTTGAAAAATTTCTTTCCCCTGAGGCTACAGATTCTGGTAGCGTCAAATAAATTCTCAGTACCACAGTGACATTTGGAAAGGTTTCTGTTAAAACATGCTTATATAAATAATCAAGTACATAAGTTGGAGTCATATTGTCTTTAATATCGTTGAAGCAATTTCAGTTCTTCAAACAAGGTTTTCACATCAATATCGCTTTCAGAATTTTTTTCGTCACAGACGCAAACTCTGACAAATATTTAATAAATCTTCATCTTCAAATTCTTTAAGCTTATTTATATTGTGAATGAGTTTAAAATTGTCATTGTATTCTTTGATCAATAGGAACCTTTCTGTAATTGATGCAATTGCGGTATCTAAAATTGTGAAAAAGAAATTCACTTTAAAATTTTCTTTTCCATCGTTAATAGTTTCATCTGGTGCTTCATATTCAAACATTCTTTTCCTATTTCTTCTTCGAATTTCGGGAAAAGAGCTTTCAACATTTAGGTCAGTTGCTATTTTCATTAAAGACGATATGAAATTGTCAAACATTTCATCACTCCGTTGTTCTTTGAAATACTGTAAAATAGAATCAAGACTTTGTATGACGGTTTGAATGCAATATGTGGGAGCTTGCATCATCTTGCTTATTACATTAATATGGCTTAAAATTTCGTACCATATGTTAATTGAACAAATAAATTTAAATGAAAATAATTTCGTTATTAAATTATCTGCTTGTACCCTACTTTCGATGGCTTTGGAGTTATCTTCCGCTATCTCTAAAAGAGCTTGTTAAATTTCTTTGAGGTTATTCTTAAACCATTTATGCCTAGCGTCCCTTTTTTTGGGACGGCATTTTCGCTATCAGTCGAAAACGTTATTTATTTTTCCTAGCCTTTATTCGCAAGTATTGAACCTCAATTCCACAAAATATTTTAATATGGCCAAATAGGATGTTGACATTTCAATTTTTATACATAATGATTTTAAATGAAATCATCCCTTGTTCAAAAAGTTGACATCAGAAATTTATCCATTACTGCTGGTGTTAGCAAAAATCGAAGAAAGTCGCAAAAATATCCAGGCACGAATGGGTTAAGAGGTTTAATTGCTTCTATTCTACTTTCCCATCTAGTTGTGGACAGTGGCTTTAAATTTAAATTTCTAACATATGTTTTGATTATAGCCCATCGTTTAACAAAGCTTGAAAAATAATTATGCAGTTCTTATATTACGCTAAAAAAGTTTACTGTTTCAAATGTCACTTTGTCTGCATCATTAACAACCATGTTTAATGTATGGGCAGCGCATGGAATAAAAAAAGCCCGTGGATTTATTTCTTTGTTTTTGTTGTAGTCCTTTATGCTTTCCTTTCATATTTGCACCGTTGTCATAGGCTTGGCCCCTTAAATCTAAAATATTGATGTTCAGTGAATTAAGGTACGTCTGTATGAAATCATATAAACCTTGACCAGTACTATTAGTAAAACTATAGTAATGTGATCCAGTAATGAAAGCAGCTTTGCAATAATTTGAGGTAGGTAGACTGGGAAGTTCCATGAAAAAACTTGTCTGTAAATTTTTGAATGTGCCTTGTTTACATGAACTTATATCTCTAACAGGTTTGCGCCTTCTAGGCCTGTTCTTTGTAAAGTGTTCTTTCCAGTTTACACATTTTACTTCGTTCCCCCCCCCTCCCCTAATAGAAAAAAAATGATGCAGTACTTCATTTCATTAAAATAAAATAATTCATGCTCAGAGCCCATGGTCTTCGGCAGAATAATTTCCAAGGAGGATGGTATCCAAATCCAGGTATGGCAAAGGGGCACATGCCCCGGACGCCGTGAGCACGAAAATTGTAAGAAGAGGGTGTAAAATTGAGGTTTGTCCCGTTTGACACAATCTCCAGTTGCGACATTGGTCGAGAATATATAGAAAACAGTCTTTTTCAGGGATAAAAACTAGGAGAGTAGATAGGTGGTTTTGCACCCCTGGCAGAACACTCCAAATTGCGCCCCCTTCCACTACTCTTCTTGAACAACTTCAATAATAAATTTTAATTCCCTCATAATTATTGTACTTAACAAAATCCTACCTATTCTTCTTACAGATGTGCTATTTTGAAAAAAAGTAAATAAAACATAAAACAGTGAAACTCTGCCTACACTTTTTGTGATCCAGCTGATCTTGTGTCGCCAAGGGTGGCCCTAGGGTACGAGTCGACCCCCTGCAAAAGTTAAAAAGGCGCCCCGTTTTATTCTCTTGATCAAGTTCGTCTCCCGTTTTTGAGTTCGAAATGGTGTCCCTTCGAATATGGCCCCCGATACTATGCTTACCTCGCTTACCATGTCGGGTCGCCCCTGAGTCCCGCCAAACCTTTAGCTACGGCCCTGCTAAAATTAATTCTTTATAGGACTTACACAACTTCCACCATCATCAAATTCCATCACCAAAAGTCCCACTTTTGGTGATGTGAAAACAGAATCACTAAAATCGCACCTTAACAATATTATCTTCATATACAAAATTTCTTGTCTGTCTTGCCTCCGTTAGGCGCCCCTAGCACCGAGGCGCCCTTGTGCGACGCACAACCTGCACAACCGTAAGGGGCGGCCCTGGTTCCACCCACCATTTTCATTGGATAGCATACGGACATTATGCTGCAGCAATTTTCAGATCATCTGTTGTTTGAGGATTATCTGTATGAACTTCGTTCTTTAAATATCTTCCCAGAAAAAAGTGCGGGATGCTCAGGTCCACGGATCGAGGTGGACAAAGATTTTGGGAGATGAGTCTCTCTCCAAAAGAATCTTCAAGCATGTCCGTCCATGCATTTCATTACTCGTACGGATGGCATGTACTAGCACCATCTTGTTGGAATTAAGAATCTCGTTCATACACTTCTAATAATGCAACAAATTGCTGGATAAGCAGTTGCTGCATCATTTGAATATTTATTTTGCCAAACAAGTTCTGTGCATGTTTCGTACGATGCACATTCAAAATAAGCCTCAAGCAGAGCAGTTCTCTGAATGCGTGATAAACTCATTTCACTAGGAAGAACAAAATAATATAGAACTTTATTATCGCACAGAGCTTCAACGGAAAAAAGAAGGAAGCGATAGAAACTAAAGAATTGATACACAGATAAACAGATGAGAAAATCGAAAACAATAGAGCTGGGATTATCCAAACTCACCTAACCGGATTGGCCAATTAGCCTGTCCAATCACCGATCATGCTTTCTCCCCGTTAAAAAATAAATAAATAAAAACATTTCTAAATATTTGAGTAAAAGTAGTTGAAAGGACTTGCTTTAAAACTTTAAAAAGGTTAAAAACTACACAATAAAATCCTTCGGTAGCCAGGGGCGCACACAGGATTTTCGGCTGAGGGGGTGTCCGACTTTTGCGATGGGGGGGTCCAAAGGCGGATCCAGGGGGAGGGCGCAGGGGGCGCGCGCCCCCTCCGAGAAAAGTATATTTACACTAGATAAATGGGGCTTTCACCAATATTCAGTGTTCTTTACACTAGATAAAATGAGTATTTACGATTTGCGCCCCCTGCGAAATGAGTTTCTGGGTCCGCCCTTGGGGGGTTCCAACTTTTAGGGATGTTCCAGATTGTCAAAAATCAGTGATGAAAGACGTCGTTTTCATTAGATGGAATTCACCAAAACTCGTCCCATCCAGCTCCCTAAGAATACACTACACACTACAATAGGAAGGAAAGTAATAGTTGTTCAGTTTTGAGAACAAGATGGTGTTTTATCTTCGCTTTCAGTTCGTTTTTGAAAGTCGAGGAAAACGAAAAAAAATTTTCTGTTTTTATTTATTAGAACTGAAAACATTGCTACATGTTTTGGAGAATTATTTTATTTACTATACATACAGGATAATAATGAATCGAAAAAAAATATCAAAGCCGAGGGAGTTCCGGACCCCCTGGACCACCCCCTTGTGTGCGCCACTGTCGGTAGCAGCTTTCGGTGGCATGCCGCCACCTATGCTAACTGCGCTATATCTTTCTTTTTATTGTCTCTTTTATGCGTTGGTGTCAAGGTTGCCAGATCGTATTTACAAAACTAGGCCGAACCTTCTGAATAAAATAAGGCCAAAAAGTCACAAATTTGTTATGCAAGGGATTTTGTTAATTAATCCGATTAGTCATTATGACGTCGACTATTTAGGATTTTTGTTTGTTTGTAAGGGCTTCTAAGAACTGTAACATAATAACGGCTAAGGGAGTTAATCTCGGCATTTGAATGTGGACAGATTCTGCAAATGCAGAACAGGGGAAATTTCCTTCACTTTAACTGGAATTTTAAGATTAGGTGTATTCGTTCCTCTTTTACTCTATGCCGTAAAACAAATGTGTGAAAAGCTGATCATTCGTTGTCTGAGGCCTAGATTCAAATTTATATAGACTTCAGAAGCTCCAGCTTTAGCATCTAAAGGGTATTTTTAATATACTAAAAGTTCGGCAGCAGATCGGTCGATTAAACTCGGTTCCCATTAGAACACCGAAAGTGAAGAAGCATCGACTTGGCCGGTGCTTGGAAGGTTAAACGCCTCTCTCGACCGAATTTGCAGTGGACTGTGTACGCTAAAGGGAACTGGTGCATGTAAGCTCTGTCTTGGCTTCAGTGTCCTCCATGTTCAAACGATATCTCTGGAGATGGCAATCCATGTGCCAGGTCTCTCATTTGGAATTGTTCAAAATTTGGAGACCAGTCATAGGAGGCAACTTTGGTCTGCCTATTAGGAGCCCCCATAATGAAATAACCAACATCTCTGCCGCTAGTAGCGGTCAAACCTACAAGTAGGCCGCTGACCCGGCCATTAGAAAAAGAAAACGCCCAAATACATTTGGATCGTGCTAAAATAAGTATTACCACAATTGTAAAGGCCCGAACCTTGAAAAAGAGTGAAGGGAAGTTAAAGAACGCTGCAGTAGCCGTTTCTGGGTCAGTTATCCGGATTTTTCGTTGGCCGGATCCACCTCGGTTCCGACCGGCTCGGATAACCAGCGCTTTACTTTAAAAAAATCCATGGACAATGATTGCTTTAAGCTAGAGTACGGGAACTTTTAAGACACACCGTAAATTATTACAAAATTGCATCTTTCTTTTGAGCAGTGTAGATTTCAAAAACTTAATTACTCACGAGACTAAAGTCGTAAAAAATGGCTTATATACGAATAATTTTTGTGAGGGTGTACATTTCCGACAGTTCGATCTTTCAGTTGCGATCTTTTTTAACTCTCTTCAGTTATAAAAGCCTTACGGACAGACAGATCGACAAATTCACTTCTGACAGTAAATTTGTCGTTCTTTATGTAAAAGTTGCAGATATCGCCAAATGTTTTAGTTCCAGTCCATAAACAGAGGTAGGTCTCATTTTATTTTAATAGATTTAAGTAATTAGGTTATACTTACACCTGAGCCATGATATAAAACTTTCGGAAGACCTGTCGTGCCAGATGTGTAGCTGATGAAGACAGGATGATTAAAAGACACCTGCTCGAACATTATTTCGGGAACTGAACCATCAGAATTTCTGCCCATAACGAGAAAGTCATCCAGAAAACAGCTATGGAAATAGGGATTTAATAAGGAATAAATATGGAGCAATGTCACGTACTTATAATACCAATAACAGACTTGAAATTTCAATAGCTTCAGAAATTTATGTGAATGAAGCAAACTCAAGGCATTTTTCTTTCTTAACAAATCATGTATAAACTTTCACAGACTACATTTTTGGAGGATTTTTTTTATTTTTCTATTACCTGAATATTTTTTCCAAAATTTTAGCTTATAAATAAAAGTGAATGTAATATTTTTTTATTTTAAAGTACTCTTTTTCATACTTTTGCGTGAAAGTTTCACAGCGTATATACATTGTTCTTTGTTCGAACTCACCTGTTTGGAATTTCACCGATGTCTTTTAATTTGGAGTCAGGCTTTGAAGCTACAATGATAGTTTTCTCGAGTGATGCGCATCCTAAGGAAAAAAAAAAAAGGATGTACTATGTTTCGACAGATTTTTATTTTTAACTTTTTAAGTAGTGACAAATTTCGTTAAATACATTCTAAATAAACATTGTTTTGATTATAGGAATCTGAAATTTACAGTCTATTTTTATCAGATATATATGATCCCAGATTTATTAAAATATTGGATTGTTCGGAAAGTAAGTCGTTTTCTTACACACTCAACAATAAATTTTCAACAAGTGTTGATTTTGAAAAAAAAAAAAAGTGCCTAGGCATAGGACTCGCATTTGTTAAATTTTAAAAGGATAATTTTATAAATAATAGTTTTTTACCTTAAAAATGTGGACACCCTCGCCGTTTTTTCACGTCTACAATCCATTAAGAATCAAATTAGAAATGTTCTGACATCGATTTTTAGGCATTCACAAGGGCTATATCTTACAGTGGGAAATTTATGGATATCACTTTTCTTCTTTGAGATCACGCAGGTACTCAAAGGGGGATAGGGGGATAGGGGGGTTGTCTTGCCCCCCCTATCCCCCATACGTTACGAATTTCGGAAAATGCTTTCCAATCTAACACCTACGCTAACAAACTCACATACGTGTCGAATTTCGTATTTTTATCTTAAATAGTTTCGTCTAGGCAAAATATTGATATACGAAAAAACGACGTTACTTTCCGAACAACCCAATAAATAAATTAAATACATCAAACCAGTTATTGCTAAATTTCTCTTTTTATATAACATAGTATCTCAATAGAGTTTTAAAAAATTATCCGTTACCTAATTGGTTTCAATGTTACTTTTTTATATCCTAACTAATATTATAAATGCGAAAGTGAGTTTGTTTGTTCGTTTATGACGCTTTCACGCCTAAACCGCTGAATCGATTATCGAATTTTGGTTTAGATATAGATGGGACCTGAAGAAGGCTATAGGCTACTTAGAATTTTAAATTTTTAATAACTTTTTTAATTATTAATTAAAAACAGTTTTTACGTTGCCGTGCTTGGCGAGTTTCTCCCGTATCAAATGATTCATGTTTTGAGCTAACAGGAATGCTATTACTTCAACGAAGAATCGCGTGCATTTGATAAACATTAAATACCACGGAAAATATGCCAGTTTTTTGCCAAATCTATCCATCTATAATAATAAAAATGAATGTTCTCCAAACAAATCTACAGAAAGCAGAGCTTTGAAAATTTGAGCATGTAAGCCCATGTCTTCGGTAAAGTGCACCTGAGGCTCAGAATTTTGAAATTTTAATTACTTTTCTAACTATTAATTAAAAACCGTTTTATACCCCGCTCAAAATGATTTATGCTTTTGAAATAAAGCAGAAATTCTATCACGTGAATTTGAAAAACAAAATTATGTTGATGGAAATTATGTTGATTTTACGCCAAATTAAAAAGCATAAGAGAGAAAAGTCCAAATGTGTTTCTTAAAGTTCATAAATTTCCAAATCCTACCAATAATAAAAATGTGTAAGTTTGTGTGTCTGGATGTTTTTGAGTGAATCACATAAAAATGGTCGAACGGATTTGGAGAAATTTGTGATGAAGATAGCTTATGCACTGGATTAACATACAGGCACCCTTTCATGCATATAGCATAAAAAATTCTTTTACAAAGACACTAGAGATGAGTTCGGGCTCATTTTTTGAAGCCCGAGCCCGCCCGAGCCCGAAGACTTTTAATCCGAGCCCGCCCGAGCCCGAGCAATATTATTAAAGTTGGAGCCCGAGCCCGAAATTTCAGCTAAAGACAAATAAAATTAACTACTTCATTAAGAGGATACAATAAATTTTGGAGCTTCACACACCTTCTAGTCCCCCGTGCCGCTATTTTTTGAAATAAGTACGTCTATTTATCCCATGAATCACTTTTAAAAATCTGTTTCAAGGAGTATGTTCAACAAAGAAGAAATTTTTCACGAGCCCGAGCCCGCCCGAACTCGTGAATTACAGAGCCCGAGTCGGGCCCGGGCTCGGGCTCGGGCTTTCGGGCTCGGGCTGAGCCCGTATCATCTCTAAAAGACACCCAAAATTATTCTAATGCATTGCGCTCTATGGAAATTTTGTAGCTACTAAACCGATTCCAAAACTTTTTTCACTTATTGAAAGTTACTCTATTCTTGAGTATGATTGTTTGTTTGCGGATTAAGGTCGATTGACTGCACTAGGGTCCTAGGCCTATATGGAGAATTCCTCTGTTGGGGACTTTCTAAGGGATCCTAGCCCATATTTATGCGAGGTTTTGGAGAAAGCCACGCAAAACTGCGAGCGGTTTGGTCGACAAGCGCGACCCGGGTTTGCACGTGACACCTCCCGCCTTCCAGTTTTCAGAGCAGTATCTCTTAGACACTGGTGGGACCCTCAGTATTATAGGCTACCTTTCATGCATTTATCACATTTGTTCTTTTACAGGGATACTCATAAGAACTACATTACGCTCTATGTATGTCTGTAAGTACTAAACCGATTCCAAAACTTTTTTCACTGATAGTAAGCTACGCTATTCTTGAGTATTATGGGCTAAAATTCATACATGTAGCGTAAATAGTTCCTTTACAGGAACATTCAAAATAATTCTAATACATTACGCTCTCTGGGTATCTCTGTAACTACAGAACCGATTCTAAAACTTTTTCACTAATAGAAAGCTGCACTATTCCTGATTAACATAGGTTAACATTCATGCATATAGCATAAATATTTCTTTTACAAGAACACTCAAAACAGTTCGCAAATACTGTCATAACTGTCTATTCACGAAATGCCTGAAAAAAAATCTGAATTTAATAACTCAACATACTCTCTTATTTTAAATGAAGTACACTACCATGCATTATACTATACTAGCAGTCCCGCACGGCGTTTCCCGTGAACCCCTTAAATTATGCGATTTACAAAATCTTACATGTAAACTGCAACTCCAGATTAGTACTCTATGCCGCAATTGTATAACAGAATGTGCAGATAATGGTTCCAGAGTTTCAGGTACGTACTTACAAACGCACCACTAAAGACAACTCACTGCCGTGGCCGTCACATATTTCCCCCAGAAATATCGTGTAATTTGCATTAAAATTGCTGAAGTTATTAAATATTTCATCCAATTAAGCAAATTATCTTGTAAAATACATAATTTTCGATTTAAATTTCTTAAAATTAGGAAATGTTAGGTCATTAAACATATTAAATACCATAAAAAGTACCATAAAAAATTTCATGAAAAGGTCCCATTAGGAAAAACGTGCCAAATGGCAGAAAAATCGTCAAACTTGGCGAGTTTTCGCGAAATATCGAGAAAATTGGCGCCAAAAATAAGTCCCCAAAAATTAGGTTTTCGTAGACCTACGACCCATAGAACCCGAGATTTCCAGAACATTCCATATTGATGCAACAAAAAGCAAAATTTAACTATTTAACGCGTATAATTCGAATTTTAAACTGTTTTAAACCCCAGAACAGCGGGTTGCTCCCAAAATTCGTAACACAGGGTAAGTAAATCTCCGTTTTAGAACAGCTTTTAATTAATAATCGAAAAAGTCATTAAAATTTTAAAATTCTGATTCTCAGGTGCACATTATCGGCGTTCATGGACTTATATATTCAAATTTTCAGAGTTCTGTGTGCAGTAGATTTGTCTGGAGACCGCACACAGACAGATTTACAAACATTCATTTTTATTATTATAGAGATAGATAGATTTGGCGTAAACCTGATGAAATTTTCGTGCCATTTCATGCTTCTCAAATGAAAACGATTTGTTTTATAGTAGCATTCGGGCGAAACTCGCCAAGCATGGCTATGTAAAAAACGGTTTTTTACTTTTGCGGTTACCACTCACTTCAAGCATATATCTTTTCATGAGGCCAAAGTTCGCCAAACATGACGATCTAAAATCGGTTTTTAATTAATAATTTAAAAAGTAATTAAAATTTCAAAATTCTGAGCCTCAGGTGAACATTACCGAAGGAATGGGCTCATATGTTCGAATTTTCAGAGTTCGGCGTCCAGTAGTTTTTTCTGGACATCGCACGCATACAGATTTTCAGACATTCATTTTTATTGATATAGATTGGCGCAAAACTGACTAAATTTCCGTGCCATTTCATGTTTTCCAATGCATGCGATTTTGTTTCACAGTATCATGCTGGCGAAACTCGCCGAGGATGGCATCCTGAAAACGTTTTTTAATTAATAATTAAAAAAGTAATTAAAATTTTAAAATTCTGATTCTCAGGTGCACATTATCGGACTCATGGGCTTATATATTCAAATTTTCAGAGTTCTGCGTGCAGTAGATTTGTCTGGAGACCGCACACAGACAGATTTACAAACATTCATTTTTATTATTATAGAGATAGATAGATTTGGCGTAAACCTGATGAAATTTTCGTGCCATTTCATGCTTCTCAAATGAAAACGATTTGTTTTATAGTAGCATTCGGGCGAAACTCGCCAAGCATGGCTATGTAAAAAACGGTTTTTTACTTTTGCGGTTACCACTCACTTCAAGCATATATCTTTTCATGAGGCCAAAGTTCGCCAAACATGACGATCTAAAATCGGTTTTTAATTAATAATTTAAAAAGTAATTAAAATTTCAAAATTCTGAGCCTCAGGTGAACATTACCGAAGGAATGGGCTCATATGTTCGAATTTTCAGAGTTCGGCGTCCAGTAGTTTTTTCTGGACATCGCACGCATACAGATTTTCAGACATTCATTTTTATTGATATAGATTGGCGCAAAACTGACTAAATTTCCGTGCCATTTCATGTTTTCCAATGCATGCGATTTTGTTTCACAGTATCATGCTGGCGAAACTCGCCGAGGATGGCATCCTGAAAACGTTTTTTAATTAATAATTAAAAAAGTAATTAAAATTTTAAAATTCTGATTCTCAGGTGCACATTATCGGACTCATGGGCTTATATATTCAAATTTTCAGAGTTCTGCGTGCAGTAGGTTTGTCTGGAGACCGCGCACATACAGACAGACAGATTTACAAACATTCATTTTTATTATTATAGATTTAAAATAAGTAAAATGTGAATAACATTTATATGCAGTTTCTTTTGTCGCAAACATATTTGTTATTCACACATGATTCATTTCTTTCGGGACCTAATTCTATAGCCGACGCGGACGAAGTCGTGGGTAGCAGCTAAGAAGTACATAAGAATGAAAAGATCGCTATTATTTTACCACATTAATCTCTATAAATAGATTACGTCTGTACTATACAAGCTTTGAGCTCAAACTTGTTTACCCTGAACTGGTAGATCACGTTCCTTAATGCGCCATTTGGATCTTTAGCTTGGTCTGGCTGCTTGTTGTTAGACCAGCTATAATCTGTTGATTAACATGACACTAGTTTGAACAAAAAACAATTTTATTAACATTAACTAAAACGTAAGCAATAACTATAATAAAACAAAAAGGTTACATACATAACGTAAGAAAAGTAACGTAAGTTTTAAAAAATTATTCGTTACCTAATTAGTTTCAATGTTAGTTTTTTAAATCCTAACTAATATTATAAATGCGAAAGCGAGTTTGTTTCTTTGTTTATGACGCTTTCACGCCTAAACCGCTGAATCGATTATTGAATTTTGGTTTAGATATGGATGGGACCTGAAGAAGGCTATAGGCTACTTAGAATTTTAAATTTTTAATTACTTTTTTAATTATTAAGTAAAAACAGTTTTTACGTTGCCGTGCTTGGCGAGTTTCTCCCGTATCAAATAATTCATGTTTTGAGCTAACAGGAGTGCTATTACTTCAACGAAGAATCGCGTGCATTTGATAAACATTAAATACCACGGAAAATATGCCAGTTTTTTGCCAAATCTATCCATCTATAATAATAAAAATTAATGTTCTCCAAACAAATCTACAGAAAGCAGAGCTTTGAAAATTTGAGCATATAAGCCCATGTCTTCGGTAAAGTGCACCTGAGGCTCAGAATTTTGAAATTTTAATTACGTTTCTAACTATTAATTAAAAACCGTTTTATACCCCGCTCAAAATGATTTATGCTTTTGAAATAAAGCAGAAATTCTATCACGTGAATTTGAAAAACAAAATTATGTTGATGGAAATTATGTTGATTTTACGCCAAATTAAAAAGCATAAGAGAGAAAAGTCCAAATGTGTTTCTTAAAGTTCATAAATTTCCAGATCCTACCAATAATAAAAATGTGTAAGTTTGTGTGTCTGGATGTTTTTGAGTGAATCACATAAAAATGGTCGAACGGATTTGAAGAAATTTGTAATGAAGATAGCTTATGCACTTGATTAACATACAGGCACCCTTTCATGCATATAGCATAAATAATTCTTTTACAAAGACACTCAAAATTATTCTAATGCATTGCGCTCTATGGAAATTTTGTAGCTACTAAACCGATTCGAAAACTTTTTTCACTTATTGAAAGTTACCCTATTCTTGAGTATGATTGTTTGTTTGTGGATTAAGGTCGATTGACTGCACTAGGGGTCCTAGGCCTATATAGGGTCCTGACATAGGGTCCTAGGCCTATATGGAGAATTCCTCTGTTGCGGACTTTCTAAGGGATCCTAGCCCATATTTATGCGAGGTTTTGGAGAAATCCACGCAAAACTGCGAGCGGTTAGGTCGACAAGCGCGACCCGGTTTTGCACGTGGCACCTCCCGCCTTCCAGTTTTCAGAGCAGTATCTCTTAGACACTGGTGGGACCCTGAGTATTATAGGCTACCTTTTATGCATATATCACAAATGTTCTTTTACTGGGATACTCGTAAGAACTACATTACGCTCTATGTATGTCTGTAAGTACTAAACCGATTCCAAAACTTTTTTCACTGATAGTAAGCTATGCTATTCTTGAGTATTATGAGCTAAAATTCATACATGTAGCGTAAATAGTTCCTTTACAGGAACATTCAAAATAATTCTAATACATTACGCTCTCTGGGTATCTCTATAACTACAGAACCGATTCTAAAACTTTTTCACTAATAGAAAGCTGCACTATTCCTGATTAACATAGGTTAACATTCATGCATATAGCATAAATATTTCTTTTACAAGAACATTCAAAACAGTTCGCAAATACTGCCATAACTGTCTATTCACAAAATGCCTGAAAAAAAATAATCTAAATTTAATAACACAACATACTCTCTTATTTTAAATGAAGTACACTACCATGCATTATACTATATTTAAAATAAGTAAAAAGTAAATAACATTTAAATGCAGTTTCTTTTGTCGCAAACATATTTGTTATTCACACATGATTCATTTCTCTCGGGACCTAATTCAATAGCCGTCGCGGACGAAGTCGCGGGTAGCAGCTAAGAAGTACATAAGAATGAAAATATCGCTATTATTTTACCACATTAATCTCTATAAATAGATTACTTCTGTACTATACAAGCTTTGAGCTCAAACTTGTTTACCCTGAACTGGTAGATCACGTTCCTTAATGGGCCATTTGGATCTTTAGCTTGGTCTGGCTGCTTGTTGTTAGACCAGCTATAATCTGTTTATTAACATGACACTAGTTTGAACAAAAAACAATTTTATTAACATTAACTAAAACGTAAGCAATAACTATAATAAAACAAAAAGGTTACATACATAACGTAAGAAATAGCAGCAGCTGCCATGTCGGTGCCATTGAGTTTCGGCTAAAGGCTGGGTTTCCTTCCTGAGTGTTGTTAACCGAATAACCGCAAATCGGCTTAGCGCTCATAAACTGAATAACCATGATCGGCCTCTTCAGGATTCGAGTACTGAGGCGGACGCCTCAAATCTACTTGCACCATAAATGGAGATTTTCTCCAAAATTTAGATGTCATCTTAAGAAGAAATTTCTGGAACACTCCTACGAAACTGCTTTCGACTATTGAAAAATCTTTCAGAAACGCGGATTTAGTTAACAATTCAAAACTTTGATCTAGAATATTGTAAGTAAAATTTACCCTTGGAAATTTCCTTTAATTTGGGAAGCATATCAATTTCTTCTTTGTTTTGTAGAAATCTGTCGACAGTAAATAAAATCTTAGGCATCACCAAGGACAAACGGTTCAGTACAGCCTAAAAAGCAAGAAAAAACAATAAATAAAAATTGTTATTCTGTTAAAAAAAAAAAAAAAAAAAAAAAAGATAAAAAAATGTGGAAAATGACAAAAAATGTATATAATAATTGAATTAATTACATCAGAAAATTATGAATTATTAGCAAGCACTTAAGTTAGGTATTAAACATTGTGATCAAAAGTATAAGTTAAAAGGAAACAGTATGAAAACCAATAGTACTGTTATATAATTTTAATATAATTTTTTGTATTTTAATATAGAAAGTGTTATAAAATTGAAAATTTTAAAGGTAAATTTTAACAGTTTTAATTTCATTCAAAATCTTAAGAATTTCATGGACGAATATACTGTATAGGGTAACTCCGGTAGAGTCGCCGGATCCAGAACAGATATCGGACAATGAGATTATCTTAACCTGTGTATAGCTTAAATTCTTTTTCATGTTTTACCTGTAATTATGCAATCCCCATTTTGAGATAAGGGCATGATTTCACGATAAAAATGTTTTAAATGCGTTATGCTTAAGTACTTTTTTTGCACTAATGACTGAATCCATGATTTCAAAGTCAAAACTAAGTACCTGTATAGAATTCTAAGCACCTGTATAGAATACTGTGCATATGATTACGCCATTTTCTGTTCTGAGGACAGGCAACTGTAATGTGTTACATCTGAAACGTACAAAATGGGATAGATGCCGCAATTCTATTTCAGCATGCATGATGCAGTTTCTTTTGTACGAGAAGCCGCAACTAGCAAAATTTTAATTTCACTTCGTGTCTTATTTACTTTTATATTACTGGAGTATATTTGCTGGATTTGATTAAGGTTTATTAACTTTTTTTTCTCTTCATTTTACACAAACTGGCCAAGTTCGGCATGTTATTAGTCGTTAACTTTAATTGTAATAATTCTGCGTTTTAATATTCTGTCTTAAATGAGATATATATATATATATATATAAAACAGGATAAATTGTTAATTTGTTTACGGAAGATTTTGTTAAAATCGCTCACATTAATAAATAAATAAATAAGTAAAACGACTTTAAAAACAAATAAAACAATGTAAACACTATTTTACTCTTTTTTCCCCTCTCAAATACACTGATGTTACGTTGTTGGTGAAACAGCCTTTAAAATTGAATTAAATAATATAAGAATTTAATTTTAATAGTGTACTACGTAGGCAGACTAATATTGATTTAAACCTGCTAGTACGTCTTTTTATATTAATTTAGTATTCTTTTGTTATTAAATAGGTAACTATAGTCCAGATATGAATAATTTTTGGAGTATTTTTTATTTATTATTTCAGTCTGTTCTTATGACAGGCGCGGCGTAATTTCCGCACAAGAGCGGCGCCTCACCCGTTATAGAAAAAAAAAATCTTAAAAAATCTTAATTATTTTTTAGATTTTTTTATCGCCGTACGCATGTTTTACCTAATATATAAAATTTTCCTGCCACGGTGTTAGTCTCTATACTCCTCCGAAACGGCTCGACCGATTTTAATGAAATTTTATATGTGTATTCGTTAGGTCTGAGAATAGGTTTTTAACTAATGTTCATACCCCTAAGTCATAAGGGCGGTCCACCCCAAATTTTTTAGCACCAGAGTGCTATTCATTGCCATCAGGTTTTTTGTGTAGACATTAGCGTGTTGAGTCACTTTTCAAATGTGTTTGCCAGATAACGGGGAGATGTGGGGGTGGGGGCGTTAATAAAATGTTGAAAGACGCACAAAGTTTGCAATTTTTTATAATGGATCGCTAAATGTGGTGCTAAAACGTGACAATTTACTATAAATATATTTCGAGTATAGTTAGAAAACGCCTGGCGTATATTGTAAAACAGTTTTATTACGCGATTTTAATATAGATTTCTATTCCGAATAAGTGCTTTGTGGAACAAGAAAGGAAAACACGGTACACTCATGGACTCCATTCCAAACAGTATTTAAAATGTCTTTGCGGTATAGTTGGAATATGCCTATTGGAAGAATATACCTGGCGAAGATTGTAAAACAGTTTCAGTAGGCGATTTTCAGATAGATTTCGATTCCAAAGATGTGTTTTATGGTACAGGAAAGAGTTGATTCCTATTTCAACGCCCCAACTCTCGTCAACCTAAAAAATACCCGTACTTTGGCGAGCTTTGCAGTCATGGGTCTCTGGGATTTATGCTCAAGTTTCAACGGTACTTACGTATTATCCCGGCGGTCCGCCAAGACAAGCAATTTTTCACGAACATAAATGCCGGGCAGATGAAATTGTTGATGGTTTGGAATACGACTGGCAACGCATTTAAAATCTACGAAAAAGTAGTTTGGCGGAAGTGACCGCCGGGATAATACGTTAAGTCCGTTTCAACGCGCCCAAAAGAACTAGATGATAACTGAAGTAAACAAACTAGCGATAAACGCACCAGTTAAGGAATTTGAAGACACTTAATTATTAAAACTGCATTAATTGGCAGTCCAAAATAAATAAAAATGTAACGGCATACTGTACTTATATGTTGATCCAAATCGCCATTTTAATTCTAAATTACGATTTCTACATAAATGCAAAAAATCGTCATGGTAACTGCACATGTTTAATCATTGCCACCTTGGCGAGAGTCGAGGCGTTAAAGTAGGAAACAATATATAAAACGGTGACGTATAATTGTGATATACTTGGCGAAGATTGTCAAATAGTTTTAGTAGGCGATTTTAAGATAGATTTCGATTCTAAAGATGGGTTTTATGAAAAAAGAAAGAAAAATACAGCACAGTCATGAATAATGATACACTTTCCAACTTAATGGAAAAAGGACGAAAAATAGGGACGGCGCATAAATTATGATACGATTTTAATATATAGCACTATAGTGCGTATTTAAAATCTGAACGTGTTTCAGATTTTCATCCTTTTTTTGGAGGGGGGGTGGGGGAAATTTTTATGGAATGACTATCAATATGTCTCAAGGCCAAACTTTGTCTGTTTGTGGATTAAATTTGAGCACACCATGTTTTTCACACGGACAGTTATACGTGGCATGCTCTCAAGTGTGCAAACCATACAGTGGGCATCCAGTTTGTTTGTGTTATCTAAAGATGGGATAACAAAACATATTGTACACTCTATTGCGTTAAGGGATTGATGTTATTTTTTAGTAAAATTATTGTAATTAGCGATAGATATAAATTTAAAGAATAAATTACAATGAATTAAAAATATAAATGCTTGGTATTGTGTTATTTTTATATTCCAGCATCGTTCACATCGCTATACCACATCCTCACACACTTACAATAAGTTACTCTCATTTCTTTCTACTAAAATAGTCCTAGGAATAATTTAAATGGCAAAACAACGTTTACCGCCTCAGCTAGTATTCTTCTAATAAAAGCACATCATCATATATTTTTCTGTATGTGCAGCCTGAAAATTTTTACACAAATTAAAGAAATATGCGGCATAACTCCCAGAAATAACCAATGTACGTTAATGATTAATTAAAGCTATAAAGCACTTTAAAATTCTTACTGTGCAGAGCTGATAAATATAGTAAATAAATTCCGTTTTGTTTGCAAGTAGTTTATATGCTTTAGTACATGCATGCCAACAAAACAAAACAAAACAACATGCTTAACAAAACAAAATTATATTTTAGAGAACTAAAAGATAACTAAATAACCAGTCACTTTATGATATTAAATCGGAATAAAAAACTCCAAGCTCGTCCCTCGATGGTACGGGTCCTCATAGAGGGAGCATCCTGAGCAAGCTATAATAAGAGAATTAGGGGAATAATGCCAATAATGCGATTATATGAAGAACAAAAGCGAATGCTGCCTGATACTTTACAAAAAATATGAAAAATATTCCTCCTATCGCGGCGTTTTCGGAATCTTTCCGTATTTAAATGTGGTGTGATACTCTGGGAATAGCGATAAAATCGTTATCAACTAAATTTTATAAAATCTAACAAAAACTATTGCTAAAATTGCAAAATGTAAGTAGCAGTGAAGGAAAATTTCTAAACAATAATCAGTTGATGTTCCTTTACATTAGCTTGTCTAGATTTACACATTTTTCAGAAAGAGCAATTGACAGTGAAAAAAAAAAATCATACCTTTGAACCCATTAAAGGCAAAACTCCAACCCAGACGGCTCCAATACTAGTTGCAGCAATCATGGCAAAGACTGCTTCTTTTCTGTTCGACATGTAGCCTAGAGAGATTCAAAGCGGTCACCAAGTAGCTCCTGAAAAATGTGGACTTAAAAACGAACAAATAATGTTCATTTGGAGATTTATACAAACCATGATGAAGTCAACAAAACGTTAGCCAAAATAAAAACAATTCCAAAATTAATTGTCAAATAATGGAACGTATACGATGAGATGCGAATGCTTAAGAGAATACAATTCTTTATTGGGTATTTGTGAAAAGAATGGATATTTTATTTAATAACACCGTAGCTCCAATAAAATAGATGCATGTGTTGTTGCTGTTTCTAATCCTCCAAAGTCTGATGAAATCAGACCAGATCTAAGAGACCGTAGACTCAATGAAAGATCATGACAAGGACGGGAATTCAGTAAATCACCTCCTTAGACAGGCCCAAATATTCCAGAATGTCTTTGGCTGCAGCCTAACGAACTTGGCATTTTATACAGATGGCAAAGATTTTCGCACCATCTTTGAAAGAGAGGGTCTTACTGTGGCCATTAGCTAGTCATGAAAGCGCAGTCTAAGAACCTAGGTCACAAGGAAGACGTAGAGCATGGGTGGCCAATACGCGGCCCGCTAAGTGCTATATTGGGTCCCGCGGAGCTCGATCAAATGAATAAAAATGTTAACTTTTTTAACCCAGAAAAGATAACATCATGCGTTAATTTAAAAAATCGAGCACCCGAGTTTATATTTTATTCCCTGGCGAAGGATGAAAGCACGGCAATGACAGATACTGCCCAAGTGATGATTTTTATCAGGGGTGTTGTTGTCCACTGTAATAAGACTGAAGAATTAACAGCACTTTATTCACTTAAGGGCACTAATGAGTCAACAGATTGGTTAGAGGCGGTTGCATCAACTTTAAGTCGTTATTCATTACAATTTAACAACTTAGTATTCCTAACGACGGATGGTGCTCCAGCGATGTTTGGGAAGCACGAAGGTTTGGTAAAATTGATTGGAAAAAAAACATCCAAAGTCAATAATACTTTAGCTAAATTTTCATTGCATGATTCATCAAGAAAATCTATGTTCGAAGTACCTGAAAATGGATCATGCCATGAAAGCGGTCGTTAAAACAATCAACTTTCGAAGTCGAAGGGATCGAATCATCGTGAGTTGCAAGAATTTCTCAAGTCTTTGGATTCTCATTATGAGGACTGAACTTTATATGTAGAAGTAAGATTGCTTATCCGTGCCAAAATTTTGAAAAGAGTGTTTGATTTGAAACGAGGATTAGAATTATTTTTTGCTAGTAAATCAAAAAGTATCCGAAAGTTTGAAGACGAAGAGAGGGTGTGCGATTTTGAATTTCTAGTCAATATAACTAGCGACCTAAATGACGTTAATGCTTTTACAAGGAAAAGACCAATTGATTAATAACATGTGTGATCTAATTTCGGCGTTTCAATTGAAGCTTGGTCTTTGGAATAACAGTTACGGATGAAAAACTTCATTCTCTTTTCTATACTGTCATTGCAACCAGCTATCGCAAGCAGGCGAAGAATAGATACACTTATTTGAAATTGGACTTGAAACTTCATTTTGAAAATCTATTTGAAGGTTTTAAGAAACATCGAGTACTGTTTGCTGCATTTGCAACGCAATTTTCTAGAGGTGAACTTCTACCAGGAGAATTACAAATGGAACATTGTGAAAAATCTTTTTATACACATTTAAAGGAGAAATTCCATCAATTTGGTTTGGAAGAGTTTATAAAAACTATTTGGACAAAAATATCCTATGTGTTACAAAAATGCTCTGACGTTGGTATCACTATCTGGGAACACCTATGCGTGTTAATAGCTTTTTAGTCGCATGAAGAACATGAAATCAAAAGAGAGACCACGACTTACTGATGTTCACTTGGAAAACTGCTTTCGTCTAACAAAAACCTCAATCGAAATCAGTATTGATGCACTCAGTTCTGACAAACAATGTCAAACGTCTCATTAGCAGTTTTAAATTCTCTAATAAACTATGTTTGGTACTCAGCTGTACTTTTTTTCTTTCTAAAAAAATTAAATTAACTTTTCTTTAACAGTAGACTAAGTGAGTGTTTTATCACGATATCCCTCGCTAGGAAGTAACGATGTGGTCAAAAGTGCAGCACGCTACCTTAAAGTAACAATAAAATTTTGAAAAATTAGGTTTGCGGCTCGGAAAGAAATCATATTTCTGAAATTTGGCCCGGCCGCTGAAAACTTTGGTCCCGCATGACGTAGAGTCCAGCCATCTCAGTTTTATACCTAAATGTATACCTAAATGCCAATGATAGACTGAGGACACGAACCACAACCACCCAGTCTTGAGTTGCGTTTTTTACATACATGCATGCCGTATGCAAGAATTTCATTCATTTTAACTGTTTATTTATTATGGAAAAAGCCAATTGGAAAGAAATCGTGAAAACATGCAAAGTACATTAGCACATCTGTAACTTACAAGAAACAACATCGCCTTTCTTCACGCCTTGTTTTCGAAGTGCTGCTGCGTACAATTTTACTTCTTCGTACACTTCAGAGTAAGTAACTTCTTCTGTTTCCCTGTCTTCTCCTGCAACATTAAGGCATGTATTTTTTTTCCGTAGAACATTTTGCACACAGAATATGAACGATAAGAAATTCTCACAATCAGAATAATTATCTAATCAACAAAATAGATGCGATGATGCAAATTGACTTAATCCATTCCAAAAATGCTCGTTTTTCATTACAAGATTTTCCATTGCCTGAAAAACCTACTTTGTTTGGGCTGTATGCTCATTAATAAACTTCGAAGAGGAGGTTACATTTATTTTCTAAATTTTGAAAATAACTATATAAAATATTATAAATGTTTTAGAAGTGAGAGTGAAAAATACACAGAGGAAAAAAGCTATTTTTTCGCCTTATTGTTTGGAATTTTAAAAAATCAAAATCGTTGTTTAATTTCTTTTCAGTGAATTTCTGATTTAATATTAATTAATCTCAAATAACGTTTAACAATAAAAACTATGCTGCAATTACAGTATCCAAATTTGGAATTCATTGACAATAAGAAAAATAATTTTAAAACGTTAATAATTTTAAAAGCATGAAACATGAATTATGCCGAAAATAATTAAACTGTTGGAAAATATTCAGTTAGTTACCTGCTACGACAAGTGCTACATGATTATCCCTATATTTGAGAAGATTTTCTGCATAATTCATCTTTGCACCAGCGAACCATTCATGATATTCGCCCATTGGGACAGTCAGATCAACCACCTGCAAAAGACCAGTCACAAAGTAATATGAAAGAACTTCAAATAAAACCCAAAAATTCAAAGAAAAAAATCGAACAAACATTTTGATTTTATGAATTTTCAAGCTGTCACAATTGTTGGAAAGCGATTCGAAAAATTGAGAATGATGCTGCAAAATTTAAAAGTAATTGAATCACCTGCACTCCATCATACACAGATAACAGAAAAGCAGGCTCACCAGTAGCACTGACCTATAAATCGATAAATTGCCAAACTGAGGCCCCATTTTAGCATCGTAATTGCCGGTTTATACATTTTCCTCTAACGATATATTGCTGGTCGTCATCCCTTCCATGAATACACCATGAAGCGAAGCAAGGGCCCTGACGATTACTTTATAGCTTGCAGGCTAATCTATGGCCAGGGGCAGCCCGACATGGTAAGCAAGATAAGCATCGCATCGGGGCTCCCTCGTTGAAGGGGAGCCATTCGAACTCAAAAACTGAGAAAAATTGATCTAGAGTATAAAAAAGGCACCTTTTTTACGTTACAGATACGTTGCTCATAGATTGCAGGTACGTTGCAGATACGCTGCTCATAGATAACGTTGCTCATATATGAAATTTCATAATAGTTTTTGAGATTTGAGAGTTAAATACGCACACACGTACACCAAAAGTCGCCAAGCTTGGCGACTTTTGGTGTACGTATGTCCTTTTGAGTGTTCCTGTAGCAGAACTATAAATGATAAAGACACTTTTTTTTAATGGAGAAATTCATTTTGTAACGCTTAACAGCGTATATCACATCTGAGTCGTTTGAAATAGCCCAATACCACTAAAATACGCTGTAATGAATTTCGGCCCATAGAGCTAATATATTTAAAATCTTTTGAGCAGCCCTGTAGATAAAATATGCAGTCGAATCGAACCGAAAGGGGAGCAGCACAAGTAGATGTTACAACAATCCTAAATATAAAGTTTCAACATTCTACGCCTAATAGCTTTTGAGATGTGCGAGTTTAATGAATTTCGCTCCATAGAGCGTAAATCATTTCGAATCTTTTGGGAGGTCCTGTAGATAAACTATCCAATCGAATGGGACCAAAAGGGGAGGTGCACAACCAGATGTTACAACTATCCAAAATATGAAGTTTCAACATTCTACTCCTAATAGTTTTTGAGCTATGCGAGTTTAATGAATTTCGGCCCATAGAGCGTAAAGCATTTCGAATCTTTTGGAAGGTCCTTTAGATAAACTATTCAGTCGAATGGGACCAAAAGGGGAGGTGCACAACTAGATGTTACAACTATCCAAAATATGAAGTTTTGACATTCTACTCCTAATAGCTTTTGAGATATGCGAGTTTAATGAATTTCGGCCCATAGAGACCGTAATGTATTTCGAATCTTTTGGGCGGTCCTGTACATAAACTATCCGTTCGATTGCGACCAAAAGGGGAGGTGCACAACTAGATCATAGAACAATCCTAAATATCAAATCTCAACATTCTACGACCAATAGTTTTTGAGATATGCGAGTTACATACATACGTACGTACGTACGTACAGACGGTGGGGAAAAACTGGCCACACTAGACTCGCCGCGGGTCAAAATGAGTTGCAGACGCGTTTATAGGATCGTGCATGCTACCTTACGATGAGATGCATCGAAAAAATTCTGTAAATTAAATTTAGAGGTAGTCAAAATCGGTTTTTTCGTCGAAATTGGGCCCCCAAAATTTTTCGGGATCACATTACTTCCTTATATTACGTACAAGGAAGTAAAAAGTATACTATATTATCAATGTAGCATCAAAGTTGACTTGAGTAAGATTTTGTTTCACAGATGTTCAATATATGAACATTTCATGATGAGGCAGATATCAAGTCAAATTCTTCCCACCCCAAAGTCGCTTTAACAAGTCACGATTAGTGGTAGCGGAATGCTGTTGTGATTCTTTAGCATAAATCTTGTAAATGATGGGGGCATGTGGCATAGGGGGTTCGAACACACGATCTTTCATGTACACGATCTCTAAAAAATCATACCCCTAAAAATCGTACCCATGAAAAATAATCGCAAGGTCGTCCCCTCCGCCCCCTCTTTAATCCGCCCTTGTGCTTTTGTTTGCAAAATATTCAACAGTTAGGTCCGGTGACCACGCGCGGTGGTCACGGAAGAAGGCAATTGTCGTCGTCAGAACCTCGTCCAATCCAACAACGACGAAGCTCGTTATTCGTGAACTAAAGCTTGTAAAGTTTCATTCCCCAATAAAGTCAACTTTGAGATGAGTAGAGATCTGTAGGGGATGTATATATAAAAAAAAAAAAAAAAAAAAAAAAAAAAAAAAAAAAAAAAAATTATTTTTTTGGCACCAGAGTGCCATTAATTTCTTCCCGGATTTTTGTGTGGACATTAGCGCGTCGAATCACTTTTCAAATGTGGTTTTTTAAGGACTTGTGCAGGGTTTTTTTTAGTTTTCAATGTATATTCTTGCGTTTTACGTGGTCTTTTCCGTGGTACGTTGTTTTTTTTTTTTACGCTACTTTATTTTTCTTCCTACAAAGCGTCGTATCACTTTTCAAGGGTGGGATGACCTCCGTGGGGTCTTTCTAAGGTGGCATAACCATGGTGCCATGGTGAGGCATACTTCATACTTTGAACCGACATATAAATTCTTAGTCTTGCGAGACTTTTCTCGGTGGTTTCAGTTAAGTCGACGGACGCGCGATGAGACCCGAATCCTGGACCTTCACACTTCGGTCGTCTATCATCCAGGGACATAACCACTGTGCCATAGTGTAGCATACTTCATACTTGGAACCAATATGTAAAATCTTGATGGTTTCGTGTGTGAGAGAGAGAGCAAAAGCACTCTGGTGCGTAAATAAAATCTGAAAGAAAATCAGATTTTTTAAAAAATATATATAACACAGCGCTAATTCTTTCTTTCGGCCTACATCTCCGACCAGGCCTCAGTGGTGGCTCGTGGGATACAGCAAGTACAGCCTGGCTGCACTTGAAATTATCAGCACATACTTTAAAATAATTTATTCTACTAATTTTCCTAAATTCAGATTAGAATTATGGAATTCCTACCGTAAATTAAAAAAACCTCCAAAAAAAACCGTATTGTGGCCGGATCGCTCATTCAGAAAAAAAAGTACTTTAATCTTCCCGCAATTCAATTGGGAAAATCTTTGGTTCAGTCCAGAGCGCTGATAAGAAAATTGGCAGCAACGTGGCCATGACAACGACTGCGTAAGCAGTCCCTCCAGAATAGGCTATAATGGGGGTACGCAGCTAAGACTCAGCTGACGAAAGATTTTCAAACAACGGCTGCACTTGTTAATTCGACAAACTGATTGGCTCGAGAAGTGAGGGAGAGAGTAAGGAGAATATATGTTCGGAAAACTCTCCACTTTATATTGCTGAATTTATCAAGAAGGTAAGCCTGAATAGACGCTTATGAATGGACAATTACCCATCAAAGTAGTATTGTTTTTAAGTAAGCAAGAACTGGCATTTAGAGGACATGGCGAGCGAGAAAATTATTTAAACATGGGAAATTTTAAAGAGCTTTTAAAATTATTGATATCTGAATTAAAACAACGCCTTTTTATGGGGACATCACTGACGGGTTCGCATGTTTAAAAGAAAGGAGGATTGATTTGTCTTATAAAAAATAAGTAAGTTTTCTTTTTTTTCTTTTCTTCTCAAGTTATCGTTTCAAAAGAAAATTCTAAGGAAACTTCGAATCCAGGCGCGTAGCCAGGAAAATTTTTCGGGGGGGGGGGGGGGGGATATGCAAGTGGAAAATTTTTCTGGGGGAGATATGAACTTATATGTGTATAAATAGACGGAATTTCATCACTAATCCAAAAATTTCGGGGGGGATATATCCCGATATCCCCCCCCCCTGGCTTCGCCCCTGTTCGAATCAGACAATGGGTATTACCGCATGACAGGTCTGGTCTGGTCTTAGGGCGGAACATCCTATTGTGAAGAATTTAAAGGAGATTGCTAGAAAAGTCGTGCAGCAGAGTTCATACTTGAAGATGACTCTGATACTTAGAAGACTCATTTTCTCGCATATTTTGTTTTAGATGAATATGCGGTAGAGGAGGGGGAGGAGGTGTTAAAGGAAGGCTGCTCTTTAAGATTAGATTCGCTTGTTGACAGACTGGGGGAACTCTGTCTCAATTCAATGGAAAAGCGTCGCTGTGTTTTATATCTTTACTTCCTGCGTAATCGTTTAGAGAAAATATATCTGTATTTCTTAAGAGTAAAATGTGATTTTCTTTTTAATCTACTAGGGGCCAAGGCCCCCAGACTCGCTACGTTCGCTTTTCGGTTGAGGCATTCGGCCCCTAATAAAGCTTATTCGTAAAAAAGACATAATTTCAACAGACAAAACCCAAAGGTTGGATCAGATAGAATGTTACCGAGCTACACATTGCTTGGTTCTTGCATTTTCATTGGTATATAAAAATTTAAACTTCACACTACAGTAGACCCCCTCCCCCTCATAACACGGAAGATATTTTTTATGGAGATCCGTGTTGTACGGGTCCTGAGCTATACTCCACCTGGAGTGCGGACTCCGCTTATAATCGCTGGAAAAATTATTTGCACTCCTCAGAAACACAATGATATTTAATGTTGCCATTCAAAAGTTATATTAATTAGGAGCTAAAGCGTAATAAAATCAGAACATCTGTTTCAGCTGTATTTTTAATAATGTAAAACCTATTGGACACACCTTGCGAATTTGCCACTGGCGATTTTTCATTATTTGGCGACTTGCGTACATGTAAAGTTAATAAAAGCTACGGAACAAATAGGATAGCTTTCATTATTTGGCAATTTACATATGCTCACAACCTAATATTACTGTTCATTTAAGGTTACCGGAAAACCGTTATATATTTTTTCATTTACATAATCGTTTGCAGATTGGCGTACACAGTAAAAGAATTCAGAAACGTTACATATAGCAGAAAGGTTTCCGAAAGTATAGCATAACCTACCGATGCTTTACTCGAACTCAGGATTTCATTAACATAACCCACATTTCGGGGTAAAGTATTTACGGGGAAAGGAAATCTTTATTTGGGACTTCGCGCGTATGCGCCAAGTGCCAAGAGACAGAGGGATAAGAGTGAAAGCGTCTTCCCTGATAGCACAGATGGTCACAAAAGAGTCGCTGTGACGTCACAGAGGGTCACAATTGTCGCAGGACTGTCACATTGTAACTTGCAGGGCCCGATTATGACCAACAGGGGCCCCGGGCATTTATGAATTTGGGGTTCCGCATCTATAAAATTTATTTTCTTTTTCATAAAATTTTGACATATAAAAGAATATTTCAGAACAACATCTGAAACTGGCACCCCTCGGCAAAGTCCCGATTTGCCCATGCGATAATAAGGATCTGGTAACTTGTGAGTGATGTAACTCCACTGTGTGGTCACTGTGAAGTTTATTTGTGACCAGTCACCAGGTGACGCCGCCGGATGAATACTTAAATAAAACAGCACATTATCTCCTGAAAATAATTTTTGTGGTTTAAGATTTGTGGTTAAGAAAAAAGGTTTAAGATTTTTAATTTATATTTATTAATTATCGTATTTTCCCGGGATTCAGAAGCAGGTATAGTGCCGGGAGTGGCCTCCTCGCTTTCCTAAAATACGGGTCTGAGCAGGGCGGACTTTTAGTCTTTTTAACTCACTTTTATTAGTTTCACCTGTATGTTTGTTTGTAACCGATTCCTTTGAACTCGATTGTGACCCACTTTAAACGGTCAGATTTAATTTAAACTCTGTAGACTTATCAAGAACCGATGACAATACAATAATTTGAAAAGTTTATCTCATTATCCTGATTAGGATCGTCAGGATTAATAATTTTCTAAGAGATCCTCTTGCGTGAGAGCGAGAGAGATGGAGCAAGCGCGCGGTCTACGCATGCGTACTATTTCGGCACTCGGCTGATCACAATGGAGTGGAACCTCTCTCGCTATTGGTAATTGAATTTAATGGTATGTTTGGGTAGTGACGTTTTAAATCCAGATGGCAAATCTAAAAATTTTACCTCAATATTGTATATTATTACATAGATGTTTGTGTTTGTTGCAGTCGTTATGAAACTTGTTTGTTGATTAGAGACCTGTTTTTCCTTTTTAGTGAGGAAGGTAGCATTTAACTACTGGTTAATTAATACTTTGGTGCATAGCAGGAGCGTAGCCAGAGGAGCGGCAGGGGGGGCTGCTTCCCCCCCGAAATGGGACACTTTACTTAGCTTACAATTGAACTTTAGCTTTGAATTTGATACCCCCCCCCCGAAATAAAATCCTGGCTACGCCACTGGTGCACAGTGAAAATAAATTATCTCACAATTTGTACTTTCCAACTTACTGTTCCTTAGTGTCTTATGTATGAGAGATATCGAAAATTTAACAAAATATCAATAGAGTTTAAAAAAACACGCTTTTATAGCAAATCGAACTAAAAAGTGAAAAATAAATACGGTTTAAAAAAAAAAAAAAAAAACACGCTTTAGTGATAAATTGAACTAGCTAAAAAGTGAAAAACAATTCTTAATATAGAAATAAATTAATGAACGACAGATAGTATTATTGTGAAAAAAACATGGGGTGCTCCATACATCAGTTCTTGAGACTATTCGATCGGTATGATTAGTACAAAAATGACACAAAAGATATAGCACAATGCACCCCACACTTTTTTCACAATAATACACTCTATAACAAATAAATCGACGCACCAAGAAGGAGGTGTCCGATTGAGACGAAAATTGGTGGATAAGCAGACAATGTACAGAATAGTAAATGATTAAAATTTCAGAACAATTGAATAATTTATTTCAGAGTTACAGTAACAGGTTCAATAAGGTGTTGACCCGCCGCTAGCCTGGATACAAGCTGCCACACGGAGTGGCATAGACCGATAAAGCTCCCGGATGGTCTCCTGCGGTATTTCCTGCCAAATTCGCTCCAATAGTCGAACGAGGTCATCAACAGTCCGTGCCAGATGCAATCGCCTTCCCATCATATCCCAGTTATGCTCGACGGGAGAGAGATCTGGCGATCTGGCAGGCCAAAGAAGAGTTTGAAAAGCTTGCAGACAGTTTAGAGCAACACGAGTCGTATGTGGTCTGGCATTGTCCTGCTGAAAAACCAGCCCAGGGCACTGCAAAAGGAACGGTAGCAAAACAGGTCTTAGGATGTCGTCCACGTACCGCTGTGCAGTAAGTGTACCTCTAATGACGACCAAAGGGGTCCGGCTGTCAAAGGAAATGGCACCCCATACCATAATGCCTTGTTGAGGGCCGGTGTGGCATGCAATAGTGAAAGCAGTATCCCCCCTCTGCCCTGTTGCGTCTCCAAACACGTCTTCGATGATCGTCAGGACACAGTTGGAAACAGGATTCGTCGATAAAGACTATACGTCCCCAGTCGGCATCATTCCAACCTGATCGAGCCAAGGCCAGTCTCGCGAGCCAAGGCCTATTCAAGATGGCCTTGATCGAGCCCTGCACCACTGTAATCTGGCTCGGCAGTGTGCAGGCGTGAGTGGCAGGTGGCGTAACGGTCGGCGCGAGTGTCGATTTCGCTCTCTCAACCGTCTGTGAATGGTCATGATGGACACTGGTGTTTGGGTTGAACGTCTGATGGTTGATAGAGATGAAGAAGGCGATGTGACAGCTGATCGGACAGTCACTCTGTCCTCACGATCTGTTGTAGCCCTAGGTCGACCGCTACCATCCTGACGCTGCACTCTGCCATTTTCCACCCATCCTTGCCAGTATCTTCGAATCGTCGCATCGCTTCGACTCAAATGACGAGCGATTCTCCGATTAGTCCAACCGGCCTCTTTCAATCCAATGATACGACCTCTGTCAAACCCTGACAGTTGCTCGTAATGAGCACGAATCCTGCAGCGAGGCATTTTTTAAGTTGTTGAAAGGTCATCTGAATCGCAATCAAACCGAAAGTTTTAACAACCGTTGAAGAACTGCTTCTTATATACACCTGCTGCATGCGCAGTTCCGATGCGCTAGAGATCAAACTATTCATTTATTGGACACCAAATTTGAATCATTTGCATATCTGTTCAAAACATTCATGCATACGAAATTTCAAAGCAATCGGATGATTGTTTCTTGGTGCGTCGATTTTTTTGTTATAGAGTGTACTATTTTTCGTTCATTAATTTATTTCTATATTAAGAATTATTTTTCACTTTTTAGTTAGTTCAATTTATCATTAAAACGTGTTTTTTAGTTTTTTTTAAATTATATTTATTCTAAATGTAGCTTGCAGCAGACCTCTATTTTTTGTTTATTAATGTTTAGCGGCAGATGTAGCTTACGTAAAAATATTTAAATATGATCATAATTACCTTTATAAAGTAAGACCACTAATACATATACTTTTTTAAACACACATACGTTCCTTATTTTTAGTGGCATAACACTTTCTTAAGTATTCTTTCTTACACATGGCCTTGAAAATACCATACTGTTTTTGCGTAAAAATTGCAATATTTACCTTATGAAAAGGTTTGGAGTGGATTATTCCAGACAGTTCCCATAATTCTGCGAAAAATTCCTCTAAGTTTTCTGTAGACCATTTGTGAAGATCCCAAAAGTTAGCTGCCAAAAGAAACAGACAATTCATAGTTTCGTCAAGTGGTGCCTACACAAATATATTAAACTCTTACTTAATATTTTAGATGTCATAAGCGATAATGGAATTCTTGTTAAGTTTTATTACAACCAGACATGACTTTTTAATATAACTGTAGTCAGTCTTTATAATAATAAAAATAAACATATATAAATCTAATCTAGAGGAAATCCATTTTGCATATTTGAACATACATATTTTAATGCAGTATTTTTCTTCAATTTTTTTCATAAACATTTTAGTCAGTCTTCCAGAGTCTTCTTTGGGCTCCCATACCACTGGAACATTAGCAAAATCTCTGCGTTCTTCATCCTGAAATGTACATGATGGCTTAAGAAAGATTTACTGTAACATAATTTTCTGTGTGTAGGCTGTACTTTATAAGGCTAAAATGTACTATATTAAAATTTTTGACAAAGCATCATTAAGGACAGAGTTCCCTTAAGAGGAGTCCCCCCCACCTGACACATCCCTCCCTCGGCGAAAAGCTCGCGATTAACTTTCCCTTAATACACAATACACATTACGTAGAGGCAAACATTACCTTTGTATTGTAACATAGGGTAAAGGTCTAATTTGAACGAGCTTTTTAAAAAATAAAGGCAAAACTCTATGGATTAATTTTGAAAACTAGAGACAGTAGTCGACAAAAATTAGTATAAGATCCAGTTTAAAAAAGAGAGAAAGAGTAAAAGTACAGATTTCATTAACTTGCGAGAAACAGATCTTTCACTGTACAGCATCTCCTTCTGTTTATTGTTTAGAAAAATTGCTTTAAATGAATTGTCCTATTTCTATGTTTTAAAAATGAATTTACTAACTTAATTTAAATGCGATTTTAAAAACCATGTAAGTCAGGATTTTTCTTAACGTTATCAAATACCATTTTTAATTTTTTTAAATAAAGATCGACGATCGTTCTTAAAAGAATTACATCCCTTAATTCCTAATAACTATTATAGCCTTGAAAATCAATGCATGTGTGGCGTTCTACAGTTTTTATTTATTCCTGAAAAGTGTTGACTTTAAAAATTTGTAAAGTGACCGATTCCTTTATTTCACTGATTTTTTAATGGTAAAATCGTTGTGAAATAGTTTGTGTAACCCGTTCTTTCTTTGCGAATCAAAAATATACGTCCCCACCCCTAAAGGTATGAGAAATACCCAGCAAAATGAGGGGTATCCGCAAGTATTCCTTTGATATAAAATCTTCGTAGCAAAATTTTGCTACTTCTTATGACTATTCATGAATCAGTCCATTTACATCAAACCACCCGTCAAAGAACAAGACAGCATTAAAGGAAAAACTTCACAGTACCAAAATGTTAAAAATATGTAAAAATTACAGCATGAAATAAGTAAAAATTAGCCCATAAAAGTAAAATAATGGTAACGATTTCAAATCAAAAGTTGTTTTGATAAAAATTTTCGGAAGGACTAAATGGATTTTGCCGTTTTTCACTGTCATATTTCTATGCTTTTTCAGTGATATGGTTATTAAAATCTATTGGTCATTTAAATTAAACATTTACAAATGGGCAAGTAAAAATTATTTTATAATATTAATGAAAGAGTCTGCGAGAAAATTTTACATTAAATCATCTGCTTTATATACCATTTTAGTAGAATTCATTAGTTTGTTGTAGTAGTATTTTTTCCTATGAATAAGTGGAATTAAAGATAAAGTATTGTTAGATACAACTTGAAATTAATAATCGAAAGACGAAAAATTTAGCATCTTAAATTCCGAAATTCAAAGCATGATTCTGTAAATATTTGAGGCCTTTGAAAATCTGGGCCAGGAGCATGTGCCTCGCTTACAGCTTCCCCAGAATACAAACACGCATGCGTTAACTTAACAAGTCCAGTGTCAAAATGGGGGTGAGAATACATAGCAGAGAGAATGTTTACAAGTTGTGGACAGTTTTGGAATCCATGGAAAACGATAGCCCAATCAAGTAATTTTGTTTCCTATTAAAAAAAAATTAATAATAATGGTTTAATTCTTAAACTATAACAAAATTATAACTTTTTTTTATAGTCTGTTGCTAAACAAACAAAGATTAGACATTTTTTTTCCTTCTTCATTTCAAAGCTATAGAATTTTATTTTTAGAAAATGATTAAAGATATCAAAGTGAGAAGTAAATATTTCGCATTTGTTTTATTATTTTAAGGAAGAATTACCAAGTTATCCTAAAAGTGACGTGAGATACATTTTTTTCACAGGAAGCTGTTGCTAAAAACTTGAGAACATTATAATTGGGATAATTCTTCAAATGATTAACGTTGTTCTCGTAAGAACCCCTTAAAGTCTAACAGCGAATTATCTTGTATTGCTTCAAAAACGTGACCATGAAGTGGTAATGTTAACCTTGGAAATAGAGGGGTGTGGAATAACATTTTCATATACTAAGTGAGAATAGAGCTTGTGAAATCGTATTTATTTATTTATGTATTTATTTTTGTTAAAAATTGATGAATAATTGAGCAATATCTATGAGTTATACAAGCTGATATCACAAAATACTTAAATAATATTTTTTGCGGACGACAGTTTGGTCAACTACAAGCAGTTCAACAAGTGCAAATATACAAAAAAAAATGTAAGCAAACAATTTACATCTCTTTTATTTGTGCCTGGCGTTAGAATCCATTAAAAGTAATCCACTCAAGGCTACCCTCCTTAGGTAGATAGCCCTCGAGTAAATTTGTCTTGTTACACGATACACTGATTTGTGCCTGAGTTCGAAGTAGTCCTTTCAGTTTTGTCTCACCTTTCGAGAACCATGGAAAAGTAATAATTCTCGGTTTTAGTGTTTTGACTCCCCATTCCATATATTTAGTCCTTACATAATATTTAAATATTTACGAAACCAAAGTGATGAAGCTGAATATCTGGAGATAATAGAACTGAAGATTTCCGGTATTTTTTAGAAACTTAATCACCTGTTGAACACCGATCACCTGCCTGAACTTAATCACCTGTTTCCAATTGAACACCACTTCT
Source organism: Cheiracanthium punctorium (assembly GCA_038373885.1). Classification (NCBI taxonomy): domain Eukaryota; kingdom Metazoa; phylum Arthropoda; class Arachnida; order Araneae; family Cheiracanthiidae; genus Cheiracanthium; species Cheiracanthium punctorium. The sequence goes on along the minus strand of JAWZYV010012595.1, from coordinate 2,948 downwards.
AATTCTGACTAGTAGTCATTTAATCAACGTTTTGAATTTAAAAAATCATAGTGCCGTTTCACATTACATAAAAGTATAGAGTATCACGCATGAAAATGCTTTTAAAATATTTAAGAAATCGGAGTACTTACCATGCTTTCGGAGGAGCAACCGGTAGGCGTAAGAGATAAGTATGCCTACTTGACGATAGAGTTAAAAGAAAGAAATCGTACATTGAACAAATTATATCTTTTACTATCGCTCCGAAAAAGATAATGGCAAGTAATCGCAATCTTCGTTTACAACTCACAACACACACATACATCATAATTTATTCATATCGTACAACTGATAAAAAAAGTTATTGCATTCCAATTTTATTTCTTCTGGGCTGCAGCTATAATAAATTACTTATAAGGTTTCGTAACCACACCATAATATAAGCCACAGACACGCAAGGAATTTCAATCCGATATTAAAATTGTAGAGAGAGAAAATCATGCAATTTTTTTGGCAAGCGTTTGGAGTGATTTTGTAGATGCGTGTCAAAATTGTGGAGGTATCTTCATAATGTTCACCCTTTCAGATCTGATTAAATAATTTCACTCTTACAAAATATACATTGATAAAATAAGAGATTAAATTTGTAATAAATAAATTAAATAAAACATCCCGATTGTCAAATTCCCGTAAAATATACACAACCATTTTAACGTAAAATTATTAGTATTTACTTTGTAATATTCTTTTATGATTCATGCCCTCCATTGTGGACACCTACTGAATCTCTGAATAGCCTTTCTACTGGTGATATTTCAAAATGTCAAGATTCGATTCGCAGACTTTATCAATTAGGTAAAACTACAGTGGATTCCTGGCGACTGCAATATTGTAGGGAACGAAAGGGCCGATTTTTTAGCCAAAAGAATTACAAAAATGCAACATAAACCAGTACCTTTCTCTACTTTAAAAAGGATTATAAGTTTAAATCTTTCCCCTAATTTACATCTACAATTAATAGAAAGAACAAAACGAAAAGAGTAGAAAAACCTTCCACATAACACTATTGCCGACTGTCCGCGTCGCGAAGCGGTAGCACAAAGACAGTTTCACTTCTACACAGGACATCATGACTGCCTGGCCGCGCAACACCGCTTTGGTCTGGATCCTGATCCCTACTGTCTCATCTTCAACAGTCATTTGATCCTGGATGGCCACCACATCCTGCACTGTAATGCCCTACGCGTACGCATAGGCGTAAAGTTCCCAGAATAATTGGGGGGCTCGGGTCCCACTTATAATGTACATACATATAGATATATATACATACAGGGTGGTTATTAATTAACGTGAGGTGTTCAGAGCCCTCTAACGAGTAAAGTATTCGACGAAACCTAACCAAATTTGATGAGCATGCATAGTAGATCATGGGATTTTGATTTCCAAAAAGAAAAAAAAAAAGTTCCAAAATTTGCCACTGGGGCAATTTTGGCGCTGCAAAAGTGTATTAGCGTAAATTTTGAATGGTTAATTGACAAACAATACAGCAAACATCAATTTTACTCACAAATTTGGTTCAATATGCGCACCATTGGTAAATTCCAGGAACTGCATACGATGCACGACATTTTCTACTGCAGCTCGCAGCATATCAGAGTTGATTTGCTCACGTGTAACGTTATTCGATCCTTCAACGTTGCGATATCGGAGACATGTCCTTGATAAACAACACCTTTAAGAAATCCCCACAACCAAAAATCGCAAGGATTGAGACCGGGGGGGGGGGACCTCTGGGGCACTTTTGCAGCGCCAAAATTGACCCAGTGACAAATTTTGGAACTATTTTTTTTAATCAAAATCCCATGGTCTACTATGCATGCTCATCAAATTTGATTAGGTTTCGTCCAATACTTTACTCGCTAGAGGGCTCTGAACACCTCACGCTAATTAATAACCACCCTGTATATAGATAAACACACACACACACATATATATATATATATACACATACATATATGTAATTATAAAATAGCCTTTGACAATTTAATCTAATTTAATGTAAAGTCATCTGAAAAACAATCTTTGTGAAACAGAGTACTTTCACTGTAAGGTTTGTTTCTCGGCCAGACAAATATTATGTTCAGAGACAATTTTTGAAAGCATTTAAGAATCAAAAGGGCGAATTAAGCTAAATTTGCGGGTGTTTGTGGTTTCCGGTGGCCGAACCTAAAATTCTTGGGCTAAATAAGCAAATGACATCACTTTACAGAGTAAATATCGCAAAAATCGCGATTTATGGCACAGCTCGTTTATAAATGATTTGAATCCTGGCCTAAACTCGTTAATCGAATCTATTGGCTTCAGAATAATAACATTTTAAGACTGATGTTATTCTTTTAATCTTCATTGCGTATAATATACATAATTATTTTTTTCCAACCGTGTGTAATGGCATATCAATACTTGGCTGGAGGTTGCACACCCAAAGTGATGGACACTTGTGAAGGAGCACCCGATGGACAACCATTATTACCCCTAACGAGTATGTCACAAACACCCAAGCCCAATCCGGGAATCGATCCCGTATTCAAGATGTGGTAAAACAAACACTACCTGGGGCTACCTATAATTATATAAAACATGCTAATCTATTACTGCAATAAGAATTTCTACCGAAAACTTAATAAAATTAAACCAAAATTTTACGATCACTCGTGTATATATATATATATATATGTACCTTGATTCTTGTTAGGTTGTTGTTCTTGTGGGATTAAGGCCACTTATCTACACGAGGGATTTAGGCCTATGGGTGGAGTGCCCTCCGTGGAGGGTTTTCTAGGACATCCTAACCCATATTCACGCTAAGTTTCAGAGGAAACCACGAAAAACTCCGAACGGTTAGGTAGGCGGACGTGACCTGGTTTTGAACCAGGACCTTCCGACTTCCAGCTCAGTGTGATTGATTG